>CAXDIG010000335.1:0-70813 GCA_963989225.1 Dromius quadrimaculatus | reverse complement strand
GATAACTCGCTGGAAACGCAAAATTTTGAGCATTTGAGGACGTACTCATGCGTATTATGTTGTATTGGATAGATGTATGTGGTTTGCGATGATTTGAAACAGATCAGAATGAGGTAGTCTGACTTATTTCAAACTTCATATAACTGCAGATAGCGCTCTGAGAACACAGAATATGATGTTTTTGTTGATAGATTCATACATATTATGAAGTCCTGTATAGGATATGAACTTTTGATTGTGAAAATCTGCGCGGAAAAGCGTGATTTCGACTATTCCAAAGTTTGTAAAACTGCGAATAGCACTCTAAAAACACGAAATATGATGTATTTGGTGCTGAATTTGCCATATAACGGCACATTTGAAGCAAATTCTTGCTTCTGAGCAGATTTACAGGATCAAAAATTTCTCAACGAGGACCCAGAAAAAACGCTGATAACTCGCTGGAAACGCAAATTTTGTGCATTTGAGGACGGATTTATGCGTATTATGTTGTATTGGATAGATTTATGTGATTTGCGATACTCTGAAACTGCTCAGAATGTGGTAATTTTGACTTATTTCAAATCATATAACTGCAGATAGCGCTCCGAAAACACGGAATATGATGTTTTTGTGATAGATTCATACATATTATGAGGTTCTGAATAGGAATATGAACTTTTTGATTGTGAAAATCTGCGCGGAAAAGTGTGATTTCGACTTATTCAAAGTTTATAGAACTGCGAATAGCACTTTAAAAAACACGAAAAATGATGTGTTTGGTGCTAGATTCAGCCATTATAACGCACTTTTGAAGCAAAATCTTGCTTCTGAGCAGATTAACAGAGTCAAAAATTTCTCAATGAGACTCAGAAAAAACGCTGATAACTCCGCTGGAAACGCAAAATTTTGTGCATTTGAGGACGGATTCATGCGTATGATGTTGTATTGGATGAATTTATGTGTTTTGCGATACTTTGAAACTGCTCAGAATGTGATAATTTTGACTATTTCGAACTTCATATAACTGCAGATAGCGCTCTGAAAACACGGAATATGATGTTTTTGTTGATAGATTCATATATATTATGAGGTCCTGAATAGGAATATGAACTTTTTGATTGTGAAAATTACGCGGAAGAGCGTGATATTCGACCTAATTCAAAGTTTGTAAAACTGCGAATAGCACTCTAAAAACACGAAATATGATGTATTTGGTGCTAGATTCTGCCATATAACGCACTTTTGAAGCAAAATCTTGCTTCTGAGCAGATTACACAGTCAAAAATTCTCAACGAGACTCAGAAAAAACGCTGATAACTCGCTGGAAACGCAAATTTTATGCAGTTGAGGACGGATTCATGCGTATTATGTTGTATTGGATAGATTTATGTAATTTGCGATTCTTTGAAACAGATTCAGAATGAGGTAATTTTGACTTATTTCAAATTTCATATAACTGCAGATAGCGCTCTGAGAACACGGAGTATGATGTTTTTGTTGATAGATTCATACATATTATGAGGTCCTGTATAGGAATATGAACTTTTTGATTGTGAAAATCTGCGCGGAAAAGCGTGATTTCGACTTATTCAAAGTTTGTCAAACTGCGAATAGCACTCTAAAAACACGAAATATGATGTATTTGGGCTAGATTCTGCCATATAACGCACTTTTGAAGCAAAATCTTGCTTCTGAGCGGATTTGCAGAGTCAAAAATTTCTCAACGGAGATCAGAAAAAACGATGATAACTTGCTGGAAACGCAAAATTTTGTGCATCTGAGGACGGATTCATGCGTATTATGTTGTATTGGATAGATTTATGTGGTTTGCGATACTTTGAAACTGCTCAGTATGTGGTAATTTTGAACTTATTTCAAACTTCATATAACTGCAGATAGCGCCCTGAGAACACGGAATAAGATGTTTTTGTTGATAGATTCATACATATTATGAGGTCCTGAATAGGATATGAACTTTTTGATTGTGAAAAATCTGCGCGGAAAAGCGTGATTTCGACTTATTCCAAAGTTTGTAGAACTGCGAATAGCACTCTAAAAACACGAAAATATGATGTATTTGGTGCTAGATTCTGCCATATAACGCACCTTTGAAGCAAATCTTGCTTTTGAGGCAGATTAACAAAGTCAAAAATTTCTCACGAGACTCAGAAAAAAACGCTGATAACTCGCTGAAAACGCAAAATTTTGTGCATCTGAGGACGGATTCATGCGTAGTATTTTGTATTGGATTAGATTTATGTGATTTGCGAATCTTAGAAACTGCTCAGAATGTGGTAATTTTGACTTTTTTCAAACTGCATATAACTGGCAGATAGCGCTCTGGAAACACGGAATATGATGTTTTTGTTGATAGATTCATACATATTATGAGGTCCTGAATAGAAATATGAACTTTTTGATGGTGATAATCTGCGCGGCAAAGCGTGATTCCGACTTATTCCAAAGTTTGTAAAACTGCAAATAGCACTCTAAAAACACGATATATGATGTATTTGGGCTGCTAGATTCTGCCATATAACGCACTTTCAAAGCAAAATCTTGCTTCTGAGCAGATTTACAGAGTCAAAAATTTCTCAACGAGACTCAGAAAGAACGCTCATAACTCGCTGGAAACGCAAAATTTTGTGCATTGAGGACGGATTTATGCGTATTATGTTGTTTTGAATAGATTCATGTGATTGCGATACTTTAAAAACTGCTCAGAATGTGGTAATTTGACTTATTTCAAACTCCATATAACTGCAGATAGCACTCTGAAAACACGGAATATGATGTTTTGTTGATGGATTCATACATTTTATGAGATTCTGAATAGGAATATGAAACTTTTTGATAGTGAAAATCTGCGCGGAAAAGCGTGATTTCGACTTATTCCAAAGTTTCTAAAACTGCGAATAGAACTCTAAAAACATGAAATATGATGTATTTGGTGCTAGATTCTGCCATATAACGCACTTTTGGAGCAAAATCTTGCTTCTAAGCAGATTTACAGAGTCAAAAATTTTTCAACGAGGATCAGAAAAAACGCTGATAACTCGCTGGGAACGCAAATTTTGTGCATTTGAGGACGGATTCATGCGTAATTATATTGTATTGGATAGATTTATGTGATTTGCGATACTTTGAAACTGCTCAGATTGTGGTAATTTTGACTTATTTACAAACTTCATATAACTGCAGATAGCGCTCTGAAAACACGGAATATGATGTTTTTGTTGATAGATTCATACATATTATGAGGTCCTGAATAGGAATATGAACTTTTTGATTGTGAAAATCTGCGCGGAAAAGCGTGATTTCGACTTATTTCAAAGTTTGTAGAACTGCGAATAGCACTCTAAAATCACGAAATATGATGTATTTTGTGCTAGATTCTGCCATATAACGCAGTTTTAAAGCAAAATCCTGCTTCTGAGCAGATTTACAGAGTCAAAAAATTTCTCAACGAGACACAGAAAGATCGCTGATAACTCGCTGGAAACGCAAAATTTTGTGCATTTCTGGACGGATTCATGCGTATTATGTTGTATTGGATAGATTCATGTGATTTGCGATACTTTGAAACTGCTCAGAATGTGGTAATTTTGACTTATTCCAAACTTCATATAACTGCAGATAGCGCTCTGAAAACACGGAATATGATGTTTTTGTTGATAGATTCATACATATTATGGGGTCCTGTATGGGAATATGAACTTTTTGAATGTGAAAAATCTGCGCGGAAAAGCGTGATTTCGACTTATTCCAAAGTTTTGTAAAACTGCGAATAGCACTCTAAAAACACAAAAAATGATGTTATTTGGTGGCTAGATTCTGCTATATAACGCACTTTTGAAGCCAAATCTTGCCTCTGAGCAGATTTATAGAGTCAAAAATCTCACAACGAGACTCAGAAAAAACGCTGATAACTCGCTGGAAACGCAAATTTTGTGCATTTGAGGACGGATTCATGCGTATTATGTTGTATTGGATAGATTTATGTGATTTGCGATTCTTTGAAACTGCCTCAGATGTGGTTTTTTTGACTTATTTCAAACTTCATATAACTGCAGATAGCGCTCTGAAACACGGAATATAATGTTTTTGTTTGATAGATTAATACATATTATGAGGTCCTGTATAGGAATATGATTTTTTCGATTGTGAAAATCTGCGCGGAAAGCGTGGTTTCGACTTATTCCAAAATTTGTAAAACTGCGGATAGCACTCTGAAAACACGAAATATGATGTATTTGGTGCTAGATTCTGCCATATAACGCACTTTTGAAGCAAAATCTTGCTTCTAAGCAGATTTACAGAGTCGAAAATTTCTCAACAAGAATCAGAAAAAACGCTGATAACTCGCTGTAAACGCAAAATTTTGTGCATTCAAGGACGGATTCATGCGTATTATGTTGTATTGGATAGATTTATGTGATTTGCGATACTTAGAAACTGCTCAGAGTGTGGGTAATTTTGACTTATTTCAAACTTCATATAACTGCAGATAGCGCTCTGAAAACACGGAATTTGATGTTTTTGTTGGTAGATTCATACATATTATGAGGTCCTGAATAGGAATTTGATTTTTTTGATTGTGATAATCTGCGCGGCAAAGCGTGATTTCGACTCAATCCAGAGTGCGTAAAACTGCGAATAGCACTCTAAAAACACGAAATATGATGTATTTGGTGCTAGATTCTGCCATATAACGCACTTTTGAAGCGCAATCTTGCTTCAGAGCAGATTTACAGAGTCAAAAATTTCTCAACGAGACAGAAAAACCGCAGAAAAATTGCTGGAAATGCAAAATTTTGTGCATTTGAGGACGGATTCGTGCGTATTATGTTGTATTGGATAGATTTATGTGATTTGCGATACTTGAAACTGCTTAGAATGTGGTAATTTTGACTTATTTCAAACTTCATATAACTGCAGATAGCGCTCTGAAAACACGGAATATGATGTTTTTGTTGATAGATTCATACATATTAAGGTCCTGAATAGGAATATGAACTTTTTGATCGTAAAAATCAGCGTGGAAAAGCGTGATTTCGACTTATTTCAAAGTTTGTAAAACTGCGAATAGCACTCTAAAATCACGAAATATGATGTATTTGGTGCTAGATTCTGCCATATAAACGCAGGTTTTGAAGCAAAATCCTGCTTCTGAGCAGATTCACAGAGTCAAAAATTTCTCAACGAGACACAGAAAGATCGCTGATAACTCGCTGGAAACGAAAAATTCTGTGCATTTCTGGACGGATTCATGCGTATCATGTTGTATTGGATAGATTCATGTGATTTGCGATACTTTGAAACTGCTCAGAATGTGGTTAATTTTGACTTATTTCAAACTTCATATAACTGCAGATAGCGCTCTGAAAACACGGAAAATGATGTTTTTGTTGATGGATCATACATATTATGGGGTCCTGTATGAGAATATGAACGTTTTGAATGTGAAAATCTGCGCGGAAAAGAGTGATTTCGACTTATTCCAAAGTTTGTAAAACTGCGAATAGCACTCTAAAAACACAAAATAGGATGTATTTGGTGCTAGATTCTGCTATATAACGCACTTTTGAAGCCAAATCTTGCCTCTGAGCAGATTTACAGAGTCAAAAATTTCACAACGAGACTCAGAGAGGAAACGCTGATAACTCGCTGGAAACGCAAAATTTTGTGCATTTGAGGACGGATTCATGCGTATTATGTTGTATTGGATAGATTTATGTGATTTGCGATTCTTTGATAACTGCTCAGAATGTGGTTTTTTTTGACTTATTTCAAACTTCATATAACTGCAGATAGCGCTCTGAAAACACGGAATATAATGTTTTTGTTGATAGATTCATACATATTATGAGGTCCTGTATAGGAATATGATTTTTTCGATTTGTGAAAATCTGCGCGAAAAAGCGTGGTTTCGACTTATTCCAAAATTTGTAAAACTGCGGATAGCACTCTGAAAACACGAAATATGATGTATTTGGTGCTAGATTCTGCCTATAAACGCACATTTGAAGCAAAATCTTGCTTCTGAGCAGATTTTACAGAGTCGAAAATTTCTCAACGAGAATCGGAAAAAACGCTGATAACTCGCTGTAAACGCAGAATTTTGTGCATTCAAGGCCCGGATTCATGCGTATTATGTTATATTGGATAGATTTATGTGATTTGCGATACTGAGAAACTGCTCAGAATGTGGTAATTTTTGACTTATTTCAAACTTCA
The DNA here is from genome assembly GCA_963989225.1 of Dromius quadrimaculatus. Lineage (NCBI taxonomy): Eukaryota > Metazoa > Arthropoda > Insecta > Coleoptera > Carabidae > Dromius > Dromius quadrimaculatus. The sequence continues at coordinate 64,594 of CAXDIG010000335.1, read as the reverse complement.
TATAACTGCAGATAGCGCTCTGAAAACACGGAATTTGATGTTTTTGTTGGTAGATTCATACTATTATGAGGTCCTGAATAGGAATATGAACTTTTTGATTGTGATAATCTGCGCGGCAAAGCGTGATTCCGACTTATTCCAAAGTTTGTAAAACTGTGAATAGCACTCTAAAAACACGAAATATGATGTATTTTGGTGCTAGATTCTTGCCATATAACGCACTTTTGAAGCAAAATCTTGGCTTCTGAGCAGATTTACAGAGTCAAAAATATTTACTCAACGAGACTCAGAAAAAACGCTCATAACTCGCTGAAAACGCAAGAAGTTTGTGCATTTGAGGACGGATTCATGCGTATTAAGTTGTTTTTGATAGATTTATGTGATTTGCGATACTTTAAAACTGCTCAGATTGTGGTAATTTTGACTTATTTCAAACTTCATATAACTGCAGATAGCGCTCTGAAAACACGGAATATGATGTTTTTGTTGATGGATTCATACATATTATGAGATTCTGAATAGGAATATGAACTTTTTGATAGTGAAAATCTGCGCGGAAAAGCGTGATTTCGACTTATTCAAAGTTTCTAAAACTGCGAATAGAACTCTAAAAACATGAAATATTGATGTATTTGGTGTGCTAGATTCTGCCATATACGCACTTTTGGAGCAAAATCTTGCTTCTAAGCAGATTTACAGAGTCAAAATTTTTTCAACGAGGATCAGAAAAAACGCTGATAACTCGCTGGGAACGCAAAATTTTGTGCATTTGAGGACGGATTCATGCGTATTATATTGTATGGATAGATTTATGTGATTTGCGATACTTTGAAACTGCTCAGATTGTGGGTAATTTTGACTTATTTCAAACTTCATATAACTGCAGATAGCGCTCTGAAAACACGGAATATTGATGTTTTGTTGATAGATTCATACATATTATGAGGTCCTGAATAGGAATATGAACTTTTTGATTGTGAAAATCTGCGCGGAAAAGCGTGATTTCGACTTATTTCAAAGTTTGTAGAACTGCGAATAGCACTCTAAAATCACGAAATATGATGTATTTTGTGCTAGATTCTGCCATATAACGCAGTTTTAAAGCAAAATCCTGCTTCTGAGCAGATTTACAGAGTCAAAAATTTCTCAACGAGACACAGAAAGATCGCTGATAACTCGCTGGAAACGCAAAATTTTGTGCATTTTCTGGACGGATTCATGCGTATTATGTTGTATTGGATAGATTCATGTGATTTGCGATACTTTGAAACTGCTCAGATTGTGGTAATTTTGACTTATTCCAAACTTCATATAACTGCAGATAGCGCTCTGAAAACACGGAATATGATGTTTTTGTTGATAGATTCATACATATTAATGGGTCCTGTATATGGGAATATGAACTTTTTGAATGTGAAAATCTGCGCGGAAAAGCGTGATTTCGACTTATTCCAAAGTTTGTAAAACTGCGAATAGCACTCTAAAAACACAAAATATGATGTATTTGGTGCTAGATTCTGCTATATAACGCACTTTTGAAGCCAAATCTTGCCTCTGAGCAGATTTATAGAGTCAAAAATCTCACAACGAGACTCAGAAAAAACGCTGATAACTCGCTGGAAACGCAAAATTTTGTGCATTTGAGGACGGATTCATGCGTATTATGTTGTATTGGATAGATTTATGTGATTTGCGATTCTTTGAAACTGCTCAGAATGTGGTTTTTTTGACTTATTTCAAACTTCATATAACTGCAGATAGCGCTCTGAAAACACGGAATATAATGTTTTTGTTGATAGATTAATACATATTATGAGGTCCTGTATAGGAATATGATTTTTTCGATTGTGAAAATCTGCGCGGAAAAGCGTGGTTTCGACTTATTCCAAAATTTGTAAAACTGCGGATAGCACTCTGAAAACACGAAATATGATGTATTTGGTGCTAGATTCTGCCATATAACGCACTTTTGAAGCAAAATCTTGCTTCTAAGCAGATTTACAGAGTCGAAAATTTCTCAACAAGAATCAGAAAAAACGCTGATAACTCGCTGTAAACGCAAAATTTTGTGCATTCAAGGACGGATTCATGCGTATTATGTTGTATTGGATAGATTTATGTGATTTGCGATACTTAGAAACTGCTCAGAGTGTGGTAATTTTGACTTATTTCAAACTTCATATAACTGCAGATAGCGCTCTGAAAACACGGAATTTGATGTTTTTGTTGGTAGATTCATACATATTATGAGGTCCTGAATAGGAATTTGATTTTTTTGATTGTGATAATCTGCGCGGCAAAGCGTGATTTCGACTCAATCCAGAGTGCGTAAAACTGCGAATAGCACTCTAAAAACACGAAATATGATGTATTTGGTGCTAGATTCTGCCATATAACGCACTTTTGAAGCGCAATCTTGCTTCAGAGCAGATTTACAGAGTCAAAAATTTCTCAACGAGACAGAAAAACCGCAGAAAAATTGCTGGAAATGCAAAATTTTGTGCATTTGAGGACGGATTCGTGCGTATTATGTTGTATTGGATAGATTTATGTGATTTGCGATACTTTGAAACTGCTTAGAATGTGGTAATTTTGACTTATTTCAAACTTCATATAACTGCAGATAGCGCTCTGAAAACACGGAATATGATGTTTTTGTTGATAGATTCATACATATTAAGGTCCTGAATAGGAATATGAACTTTTTGATCGTAAAAATCAGCGTGGAAAAGCGTGATTTCGACTTATTTCAAAGTTTGTAAAACTGCGAATAGCACTCTAAAATCACGAAATATGATGTATTTGGTGCTAGATTCTGCCATATAACGCAGTTTTGAAGCAAAATCCTGCTTCTGAGCAGATTCACAGAGTCAAAAATTTCTCAACGAGACACAGAAAGATCGCTGATAACTCGCTGGAAACGAAAAATTCTGTGCATTTCTGGACGGATTCATGCGTATCATGTTGTATTGGATAGATTCATGTGATTTGCGATACTTTGAAACTGCTCAGAATGTGGTAATTTTGACTTATTTCAAACTTCATATAACTGCAGATAGCGCTCTGAAAACACGGAATATGATGTTTTTGTTGATGGATTCATACATATTATGGGGTCCTGTATGAGAATATGAACGTTTTGAATGTGAAAATCTGCGCGGAAAAGAGTGATTTCGACTTATTCCAAAGTTTGTAAAACTGCGAATAGCACTCTAAAAACACAAAATAGGATGTATTTGGTGCTAGATTCTGCTATATAACGCACTTTTGAAGCCAAATCTTGCCTCTGAGCAGATTTACAGAGTCAAAAATTTCACAACGAGACTCAGAGAAAACGCTGATAACTCGCTGGAAACGCAAAATTTTGTGCATTTGAGGACGGATTCATGCGTATTATGTTGTATTGGATAGATTTATGTGATTTGCGATTCTTTGAAACTGCTCAGAATGTGGTTTTTTTGACTTATTTCAAACTTCATATAACTGCAGATAGCGCTCTGAAAACACGGAATATAATGTTTTTGTTGATAGATTCATACATATTATGAGGTCCTGTATAGGAATATGATTTTTTCGATTGTGAAAATCTGCGCGAAAAAGCGTGGTTTCGACTTATTCCAAAATTTGTAAAACTGCGGATAGCACTCTGAAAACACGAAATATGATGTATTTGGTGCTAGATTCTGCCATATAACGCACATTTGAAGCAAAATCTTGCTTCTGAGCAGATTTACAGAGTCGAAAATTTCTCAACGAGAATCGGAAAAAAACGCTGATAACTCGCTGTAAACGCAGAATTTTGTGCATTCAAGGACGGATTCATGCGTATTATGTTATATTGGATAGATTTATGTGATTTGCGATACTGAGAAACTGCTCAGAATGTGGTAATTTTGACTTATTTCAAACTTCATATAACTGCAGATAGCGCTCTGAAAACACGGAATTTGATGTTTTTGTTGGTAGATTCATACATATTATGAGGTCCTGAATAGGAATATGAACTTTTTGATTGTGATAATCTGCGCGGCAAAGCGTGATTCCGACTTATTCCAAAGTTTGTAAAACTGTGAATAGCACTCTAAAAACACGAAATATGATGTATTTGGTGCTAGATTCTGCCATATAACGCACTTTTGAAGCAGAATCTTGCTTCTGAGCAGATTTACAGAGTCAAAAATTTCTCAACGAGACTCAGAAAAAACGCTCATAACTCGCTGAAAACGCAGAAGTTTGTGCATTTGAGGACGGATTCATGCGTATTATGTTGTTTTGAATAGATTTATGTGATTTGCGATACTTTAAAACTGCTCAGATTGTGGTAATTTTGACTTATTTCAAACTTCATATAACTGCAGATAGCGCTCTGAAAACACGGAATATGATGTTTTTGTTGATGGATTCATACATTTTATGAGATTCTGAATAGGAATATGAACTTTTTGATATTGATTGAGTGAGATGAAGTTGTTGATTTAAGAGCTCCAGACTTATTAATTGTTTTCGGATGTTTTTTGCGCGCAATATTTCATAAAATTATGTCGAACTGGAACTAAAAAAGCGTTCTTTTAGTTCATGCTTTTAAAATTTTATTCCATCAGGTAAATTAAAATTGAAATCTACTTTTGTACTAAAAGAGTGTTTTTTTCATTCGTTGCATTAAAATCTAAGTTTTGTCGTGTTTCATCAAGTGTGTTCATAAGTGTCATTGTATGAAGTGACTTTAAAAACCAGTGACCATCAAAAGTGAGGCCCTAGGATGGATTCGTCCATTGTTGCAGATGATGAAAGAGCATGTTTCAAATGTAAAATCGATTTTAATGGAACTAGAATCTTGGGATGCGAGGGTGTCTGTAAGAAATGGTTTCATCCAACGTGTGTTGCTGTCAGTGAAAAGGAATATGCAGTAATTGAAAAATGTGGCGGATTGAAATGGTTTTGTGAGTACTGTCGAATATTAGAAGACAATTTTGCTACAGTTCACTGTGTGAAGCAAATTGTAAATGATGCATTAAATACATATAAAGCTGAAATTGAGTTACTCAAAAATTTATTGCAACAAATTTCAACATCCCATACTAGCTGCAATAGAAATGTTACTTATGCGGGGATAACAACTAATAATTTTCCTCCGTTAATTATTAAACCAAATAAGAATCAGAAGAGTGAAAAGACACGAAAAGAGGTTCAAGATAAAATTAAACCTTCCGAACTAGCAGTGGGGGTTAGTTCAGTCAAAAATATAAAGGATGGAGGTATTTTGATACAGTGTGGAGACAAGGAAGATACACAAAAAGTGGAATTTAAAATTAAAGAGAAACTAGGCTCAAAGTACGATGTATCAGTGGCGTCTATGAGGAAACCTACGATAAAAATTATTGGAATCACTGAGTAATTATCTGCAGAAGAAATAAGCAATAACTTAAAATCTCAAAATACGTGTTTCACAGAGCAGTCATCAATTGATGTGAAACGTATTTGGACTAAGCGGAATAAAACTACAGCAATTGTGGAAGTAGATGCAAAGTCGTTTAATGCTATTATGAAAATTGGTAAGGTGAATATAGAGTGGGAGAGGTGTCGTGTTTTTGAAGATTTTCAAGTACTTAGATGTTTTAATTGTCTTGGCTTTAATCATAAAATAAAAAACTGCAGTAACCCTAGAGCATGTAGTAAGTGTGGTGGAACTCACACTTTCGAAAATTGCACTGAAAATTCTTTATTGTGCATAAATTGTGAATATTCAAATGAGAAGCTCAACTTAAATTTAGATACCAAACACTCTGCACTCGATAGGAATTGTCCTACATTTTTGAAAAAAGTAAGTACTCGTAGAAATAACACTCAGTACATATAACAATCAAAGAAATGTGACGGAAAGATAATCTACTTGAATGCTCAAAGTTATTTGAGTAACTTAACTGAAGTGAAACTTTTAGTCAATGATATCAAACCCGATATCTTGTGTTTAAGTGAAGCGCGTGTCACTGCTGAGATTGATGATAGTGAAATTTTCATAGATGGTTACAAATCCCATCGATGCAACTCAAATAGTCGACATACAGGAGGTGTATTAATTTTTGTCAAAAAAAACATAACTTGTCATATTCTACATAACATTCAATTGGACGGAAAATGGTGGTTACTCTCAGTGAGTTTCTCATTTAGTGGCAAGAAATATGTGTTATGTACTGTATACAGATCCCCTAGTAGCAGCTTATGTGAATTTTTGTCTTTTGTTAATGATTGGCTAGAAAATTTCGATAACTCCGATAAAATTTTGATAATAACCGGTGATTTCAACTTGGACTGGAAGGACGTGAACAATTTCTATTGTGTAAAATTGAAGAACATTTTCCAAGTGCAGGGCTATAAACAGTTGATAAATGATTGGACTAGAATAACTCTGAATTCCAAATCATGTATTGATTACGTGGTTTCCAATAATTATAAACTTAATTGTAAAGTTTTTAGAACTCATAAAATAACTGATCATGATAATATTGAAATTAATTTAGATTGTTCTAGAAGTACGGGCTCAATAGGTACATTTTATACAATAAATAAATGTAATACTAGTGAATTAACTAACGCTTTAGTAGGTTGTAATTGGCAATATAATTTAACTGATGTGAATATCTATTGGAATTTGTTCTATAATAATATTACAACTTGTATTAAGGCCAACACAGAAAAAATTGTTAAAAAGAAGAACAATGTTTGGTATAATGGTAACGTGCATAAAGCAATTATAGAGAGGGATAGAGCCTATAAGAAATTTGTATTTAGTTCTAGCGAAGACGATTGGAAAATATATAAATGTAAAAGAAATATTGTAACGTCAACTATACGAAACGAGAAAAAACTTTACTATAATAAGATAATTGATGATAGCAAACATGATTCTAATAGAATGTGGAAGAATTTAAAACAAATAATAAATAATGATAATAGTAGTAATGATACTATTAGCTGTGTTAATTTAAATAATGTACGCTATGATAATTTAAATGAAATTGTTGAAGTTTTTAATAACTATTATGTCGACAGTATAGTAACAATTAGAGATTCCATTGATACGCTCCCAGATTATTTCCACATTGCACGTAGCTATGTTAACATAGTAGATAATATACAACTATCACAGTTTCATACTATTTCAATTGAAGAACTCAAAGACATTGTTTTTGCTCAAATTAATAAAAGAAGTCCTGATGAATTGGACTTCAAAATTTTAAAAGAATATTTTCATGTTATAGGCTATCCGTTACTCCAGTACATTAACATGTCATTACAAAATGCAATTGTTCCTGATGCACTTAAATTATCCTTTATAAAGCCAATTCCCAAAGTTTCAGGTACTGTCAATGTAGAAGAGTTTAGACCTATTAATATGTTACCGGCCTGTGAAAAGCTTTTGGAAGTTGTAGTATACCAACAATTGATGAAATATTTCAACGACAATAATTTGCTTGCATCTGAACAGTCGGGTTTCAGGAGTAAACATTCTTGCGAAACAGTATTGAATTATATAATTGATGACTGGAAAATGAGCTTGGATACAAATGATGTTATTTGTTCAGTTTTTCTAGATTTAAAAAGAGCGTTTGAAACAATTGATCGAACTCTTTTGATTGAAAAATTAAAATTATATGGGATTAGTGGAGAAGTATTGAATTGGCCCAGCAATTACTTATCAAACCGTTATCAAGCTGTTAGAATTGAAGACATTACATCTTCCAAAATAATCAATGAAATAGGCGTACCACAAGGTAGTGTGCTTGGGCCACTTTTATTTCTGATTTATATTAATGATCTTCCAAATGTATTACAATATTGCAGTGTCCAGTTGTTTGCGGATGACACATTGATATATCTTAGTGGTAAAAATCACATTGACATCATTGATAAAGTTAACGCGGATCTTGATAAGCTTTTTGTTTGGATGAATGCGAATAAACTCAAGTTAAATATAAATAAATGCAAAGCCATGTATTTAGGAACAAGCTCTCAATACCTTCAAATGTGTCATTTCAAAACCCTAATAAATGATATTGAATTGGAGATAGTTGAAGAAATCAAATATTCAGGCGTTATTATTGATCGGAAGTTAAAGTTTAATTCTCACGTACAATATATTTGTAAGAAAGTGGCCAAAAAAATCAATTACTTATGTAGAATATCTAGACATCTCTCTATATGGACTACTTTAACTATTTACAATTCTATTATTTTGCCTCATTTCAATTATTGCACCTCAATATTATTTATGTGTAATAAAAGTGATAAAGAAAAGTTACAGAAATTGCAAAACCGTGGTATGCGAATAATTTTGAAATGTAATCGTTATACTAGGATTACCAATATGTTAAAATCTCTGCATTGGCTAGACATAACAAGTTTTCTTGAATATCACACTTTAGTTTTTATTCATAAAATCTTAAATAAAGAAGTTCCGCCATACATAGCTGATAAAATTGAATTTGTTAAGCAAAAACATAGTTACAGTACTCGACAAATGCAGAATTTACATATTGGTAGAACTAAAAAGAATGCAACGGATATATCTGTATTTAGAAAAGGACTTGCTATTTATAATAATTTACCTGATAATTTAAAAAACGTGTCGACTAATGTGTTTAGAAGAAAGCTCAAGAATCATTATTTTGAAAATGTCTCCAACAATTTGTATGATTATTAGTTTGTCTGTTTTATTATACTTTTTATTTTTGTATTATATTAGCTCTAGCTGAATAAACGATATTATTATTATTATTATTATTATTATTATTATATTATAGTGAAAATCTGCGCGGAAAAGCGTGATTTTGACTTATTCCAAAGTTTGTAGAACTGCGAATAGCACTCTGAAAACATGAAATATGATGTATTTGGTGCTAGATTCTGCAATATAACGCACTTTTGGAGCAAAATCTTGCTTCTGAGCAGATTTACAGAGTCAAAAATTTCTCAACGAGACTCAGAAAAAACGCTGATAGCTCGCTGGAAGCGCAAAATTTTGTGCATTTGAGGACGGATTCATGCGTATTATGTTGTATTGGATAGATTTATGTTATTTGCGATACTTAGAAACCGCTCAGAATGTGGTAATTTTGACTTATTTCAAACTTCATATAACTGCAGATAGCGCTCTGAAAACACGGAATATGATGCTTTTGTTGATAGATTCATACATATTATGAGGTTCGGAATAGGAATATGAACTTTTTGATTGTGAAAATCTGCGCGAAAAAGCGTGATTCCGACTTATTCCAAAGTTTGTAAAACTGCAAATAGCACTCTAAAAACACAAAATATGATGTATTTGATGCTAGATTCTGCTATATAACGCACTTTTGGAGCAAAATCTTGCTTTTGAGCAGATTTACAGAGTCAAAAATTTCTCAACGAGACTCAGAATAAACGCTGATAACTTGCCGGAAACGCAAAATTTTGTGCATTTGAGGACGGATTCATGCGTATTATGTTGTATTGGATAGATTTATGTGATTTGCGATACTTTGAAACTGCTCAGAATGTGGTAATTCTGACTTATTTCAAACTTCATATAACTGCAGATAGCGCTCTGAAAACACGGAATATGATGTTTTTGTTGATAGATTCATACATATTATGAGGTCCTGAATAGGAATATGAACTTTTTGATTGTGATAATCTGCGCGGCAAAGCGTGATTCCGACTTATTCCAAAGTTTGTGAAACTGCGAATAGCACTCTAAAAACACGAAATATTATGTATTTGGTGCTAGATTCTGCCATATAACGCACTTTTGAAGCAAAATCTTGCTTCTGAGCAGATTTACAGAGTCAAAAATTCCTCAACAAGACTCAGAAAAAACGCTGATAACTTGCTGGAAACGCAAAATTTTGTGCATTTGAGGACGGATTCATGCGTATTATGTTGTATTGGATGGATTTATGTGATTTGCGGTACTTTGAAACTGCTCTAAATGTGGTAATCCTGACTTATTTCAAACTTCATATAACTGCAGATAGCGCTCTTAAAACACGGAATATGATGTTTTTTTTGATAGATTCATACATATTATGACGTCCTGAATGGGAATATAAACTTTTTGATTGTGAAAATCTGCGCGGAAAAGCGTGATTTCGACTTATTCCTAAGTTTGTAAAACTGCGAATAGCACTGTAAAACCACGGAATATGATGTATTTGGTTCTAGATTCTGCCATATAACGCACTTTTGAAGCAAAATCTTGCTTCTGAGCATATTTACAGAGTCAAAAATTTCTCAACGAGACTCAGAAAAAAACGCTGATAACTCGTTGGAAACGCAAAATCTTGTGCATTTGAGGACGGATTAATGCGTATTATGTTGTATTGGATAGATTTATGTGATTTGCGATACTTTGAAACTGCTCAGAATGTGGTAATCCTGACTTATTTCAAACTTCATATAACTGCAGATAGCGCTCTGAAAACACGGAATATGATGTTTTTGTTGATAGATTCATACATATTATGAGGTCCTGAGTAGGAATATGAACTTTTCGATTGTGAAAATTTACGCGGAAAAGCGTGATTTCGACTTATTCCAAAGTTTGTAAAACTGCGAAAAGCACTCTAAAAACACGGAATATGATGTGGTTGGTGCTAGATTCCGCCATATAACGCACTTTTGAACCAAAATCTTGCTTCTGAGCAGATTTACAGAGTCAAGAATTTTTCAACAAGACTCAGAAAAAAACGCTGATAACTCGTTGGAAACGCAAAATTTTGTGCATTTGAGGACGGATTCATGCGTATTATGTTGTATTGGATAGATTTATGTGATATGCGATACTTTGAAACTGCTTAGAATGTGGTAATTTTGACTTATTTCAAACTTCATATAACTGCAGGAAGCGCTCTAAAAACACGGAATATGATGTTTTTGTTGATAGATTCATACATATTAGGAGGTCCTGAATAGGAATTTGAGCTTTTTGATTGTGAAAATCTGCGCGGAAAAGCGTGATTTCGACTTATTCCAAAGTTTGTAAAACTGCGAATAGCACTCCAAAAACACAAAATATGCTGTATTTGGTGCTAGATTCTGCCATATAACGCACTTTTGAAGCAAAATCTTGCTTCGGAGCAGATTTACGGAGTCAAAAATTTCTCAACGAGACTCAGAAAAAACGCTGATAACTTGCTGGAAACGCAAAATTTTGCGCATTTGAGGACGGATTTATGGGTATTATGTTGTATTGGATAGTTTTATGTGATTTGCGATACTTTGAAACTGCTCAAAATGTGGTAATTCTGACTTATTTCAAACTTCATATAACTGCAGATAGCGCTCTTAAAACACGGAATATGATGTTTTTGTTGATAGATTCATACATATTATGACGTCCTGAATGGGAATATGTACTTTTTGATTGTGAAAATCTGCGCGGAAAAGCGTGATTTCGACTTATTCCTAAGTTTGTAAAACTGCGAATAGCACTCTAAAACCACGAAATATGATGTATTTGGTGCAAGATTCTGCCATATAACGCACTTTTGAAGCAAAATCTTGCTTCTGAGCAGATTTACAGAGTCAAAAATTTCTCAACGAGACTCAGAAAAAACGCTGATAACTCGCTGGAAACGCAAATTTTTGTGCATTTCAGGACGGATTCATGCGTATTGTGTTGTATTGGATAGATTGATGTAATTTGCGATACTTTGAAGCTGCTCAGAATGTGGTAATTTTGACTTATTCCAAACTTCATATGACCGCAGAAAGCGCTCTGAAAACACGGAATATGATGTTTTTGTTGATAGATTCATACATATTATGAGGTCTTTTACGATTTATTTCATGTTAATGAAATCCAGCCTTTTTCACAATTAAATATTTCTTTTTACTTCCGCCAGGCAACCCGGAGTTTTTAGGTGCAACCTGTGTTCAATAATAAGAAGCTACCGTTTGATTAGGTTTGGTTAGGTTGGATTCTTTATTAATCAAATTAGGATTTTTTTTCCGGGAGGTTACCTGAAATGGGGACTCGGGCGTTAAGATTTGTGAATATCAGTTGTGCTATCTGAAGTTCAGAGTTTTACTCTATTTCGCGTATCTTTTGTGGAAATATCGAATACCCATTAATTAACTTAACTCCGATGAACACTTACAACAGATCATCAATCGAATTTGTTGATACCATATCATATTGTAATTTATACCAGTTCAATCATTTAGTTAATTCCAACCATCATATTCTGGATTCAGTTTTAAGTAACTCTGAAAATGTAATAGTTGTTGAATGTGACAGTCCTCTCTCCAAATTAGATAGGCAGCATCACAGTGCACTTGAGATTTCTTACAATAATATTGAAGTTTGTGCTCTACCTCTACTAAAACGAAAAATGTTCACGTATAATTCAGCTAATTATGATGAAATAAACAATTATTTGTGTAATGTTCAGTGGACTGCCCTCTTCAATAATCTCGATGTCGAGTCAATGATTTCTATTTTCTACAATATTCTTGATTATTGTATAAATCATTATGTTCCAAGTGAATTTCGCAATTTGAGAAATTATCCGATATGGTTCTCATCTGGTGTAATAGCGCTAGTTAAAGAAAAGGATAAAGCTCATAGCAAATATAAGAAGTATGGACCTAAACAGCTGTATAATGAGTTTTCTGGTTTGCGTAAAAGATGTAAAGCATTGAAATTTCAGTGTTTTACTCATTACATTGAGAATGTTGAACGGCAGATACCAAATAATTCGAAAAAATTCTGGTCTTATATCTCTTCAATGAAATCAACATCTGTACCTCATACTATGTCTTACAATAACTTGAATAGTTCTAATGGAAATGAGACCTGCTCATTTTTTTCAAACTATTTTAAATCTGTTTATGGTGCACCTACGATTGCTGATTTAAATAAATTGCCTGTAAATGACTCTCCGGATCATCTCAGTAACATTGAAATTAGTGAGGATGTCATTCTTGGAATTTTGAACAATCTTGATGTTAATAAGGGCGCTGGTCCTGATGATATACCCAGTGTATTTATTTTGAAATGTGCTCACTCACTGTGCCTACCTTTGTCACTTATTTTTAGACAGTCGTTGCAAGAGTGTCACTTTCCTGGAATATGGAAAGTAGCGTATGTTATTCCTATTTTCAAGTCTGGAAATAAGAGTCTGGTCGAAAATTATAGACCCATATCCAAATTATGTATTTTTGAAAAGGTATTCGAAACTATTATTTACAAAAACTTGTATTCATTTGTGAAGAATTCTATTATTCCCGAACAGCATGGATTCATAGCCGGTCGTTCAGTTAAGACCAATCTTTTAATGTATACAAGCTATATTTTGACAGCTATGGATAAACAGATTGAGGTGGATGCTATTTACACCGACTTCTCAAAAGCCTTTGACAAATTACCCCATGATATATTAATTTACAGATTAGCAGAAGTGGGTGTAAATGGTAATCTACTCCATTGGTTTATCTCATATTTAAAAGACAGAAAACAACGTGTTGTTTTGAACGGATTCAACTCTTTTGATGAAAAAATAACTTCTGGCGTCCCCCAGGGATCTCATCTTGGACCATTGCTTTTTAATATTTTCATCAATAATATTGGTTACTGTTTTAAATTTGTTAATTTTGTACTGTATGCTGATGATCTGAAGATGTTTCATACTATTCAATCTAAAAATGACTGCACTGAATTTCAGAATGATATGGACAGTTTGGTCAACTATACGAAAGAGAATGGTCTGTCTATCAATATTTCCAAATGTAATTTTATAAAATTTACTAGAAATAGATATGTTTTCAATCACTTATATAATATTGATGGTCATACCATCAGTCAAATATACTGTATGAAGGATCTGGGGGTATTTTTAGACAGTAAGCTCTTGTTTGATGTGCATATCGATAGCATTGTAAAAAAAGCATATAAAATGCCAGGATTCTTGATTTGATCAAGCTCAAACTTCAAGCATCCTTGTACATTCATATCCTTATACACTAGCTTGGTGAGAAGTCACCTTGAGTTTGCCTGCGTAGTCTGGAATCCTCAGTATGATACATATATAAAAAGGATTAACAACATTCAGGATAAATTTTTGAAATTTTTGAGGCAAAAATGTCCATTTTTCACAATCAAAATCTTGACCCTTGAAAAAAGAAGAATGTTGTTTGAACTCACTTTCCTTCATAAACTTTTTAACAATGCTATTGAATCTTCTGATTTATTGTCCGCTTTTCATTTTCGTATTCCTTGCTATAACTCTAGAGACTTATCATTGTTTAGTATACCTCATTGTAAAACTAATGCTTCCCTTAATTCGCCTGTGACCAGATTATCGTTGTTGTACAATAATATGTGTCGTACTACAATAATGCCTGATTTATTTTCTCTAAATCGCTTACAATTCAGGAGGATGATTATGGTTAATTTCATTTAATTTTGTCTTTGCTTCATAAATCCTGTATTACTTTTGGTGATATTTGAATATTTTAATCCACTTTGTACTTTCATAATGTTTTTTTTTTGTATGATTACTGTATGAGCTTCTCTATTACTGGGAATATTCCTGTTGAGAAGCCGAATTCCATAAATAAATAAATAAATAAATAAATTTGGATTTTACTGGAAGCACAGCAATAGAATATATTTTCCTATATTCATCGACATCAGTCGGATTTATATTGATCTACTTCATCTTAAATAACTACAAGCCGCATTCCATCACAGGTAATCTTATTTCAAAGTATTTACCTAATTTTGAGTCCAACTAGAGTAAATGCATGACTGTGTCATATTTAAAAGAAACGTTTTTCATTAAGCGAAAATTTTAAATTAGTCTTATCGATTTACGCATGCGCTTGATCAGTGGCGTACTTGAGACTCACATGTGAATACTTTTCAGGCTTTTACTTTCTACTTTATTATTTTCCGTACCGTTCTATTTGGGATATATGGTTATATCTTCTATTCAGTGGATTTTCAGATCTTGTTGGAATAAATATCGCTGTGCAGTGAAACGATTGGGGATCGTTAATTGGAATTATTATTGGTACGAATCCGACATCGCAAGTTCCTAGAAATTGGATGACGAAGTTCCTCCTTCTACGCCACTGTACATAACGAACCATTCCGGACATCTGATCGGCATCGATTATTTGGACGATACAACAGCTAAGCGATTACTCTATTCTCTTTTTGTTCATATTTGTATATTTATCTTAATAACTTAAGGATTGAGTTTTTATATATTGCTGAATTTAGAACCACTTGCATTGAGCTGATTTTATGTAAAAATCTGATCTTACCGAGCTTTTGGAAAATCAATTATTTTATTCATCGTCAAAGACATTACTCGTGGCCAGTAGGTCCAACGCAAAACGCTTTTAGGACTTATTCAGTCAATGCTTATATGTTCTGCGCGGCGTGACGCTCGTTGGTCGACCTTCGCGTATCCCGCCTTTACGTTGCGCGCTTTTGAACCATCACACTACGCCTAATCTTAGTCCTGGCAGCATTCTCGCGGACAAACTCGCTGCGCGGACCGCTTAGGATAATTTCTCGCGATCATTTCCGGTTCGATCTGGTTTATCTATTTCAGTGCATAAGAAGGGTTAAATGTCATTATAGAATCTTGACCATTTTACAATATTTGATCCTCTATTTTATATTTTATTCAATCATATAATTTTGTTAATATGTGGTACGAATTATTGGTATTTGACCTCCACTAGTATAAAACTCATCTTCAACTATATCCTTTTTCAAGCTGTATGAATTACTTGATTTATTTGAATACAATTTACTTTATTTGGGATTAATCTATCATTTTGAGTGACCCACCCCGTCTTCACTGTAGCTCGCCGGTGTTCAACTTGAATAGGGAAAATTCTATTCCAAGATCGTAGCAAGTTTTCTGGCGCCCAACGTGGGGCCTGTTCGTTAGAGGGGCCTGTTTGTTAGAGGGGCCTGTTTGTTAGAGTAGCCTGTTAGTTTAGAGAGAATCTGTTGATTCCTGAAGCCTGTTAGTCTACGGAAGCCTTGGTAATTTAGAAAGTGCTTTGTTGAGTTAGAAATGTCCAATTAGTTGTGGGGACCTGTTAACTTCATTTAGATCGAAGTTTTTTTTATGTTGCTAGAATTTTTTTTATCTTCGGTCCTATTCTTATTTCTGTTAGCAATTAAATTTTTTTTGTTATATTATTGGTGTTAGAATTCGTGAGGATGGATCATAAATTGGAGGTGAACCGGTTGTCGAAAGATGAGCTCGCTTATGAACTTCGTGTTAGAGGTATCACGAAAACCAATGACATTGATACAATGAGGAAAACTTATCGTCAGCTGACTCGGTTTGAGAATGACCCTAAGTATGTTAAACCTGCACATCCATTCACGTTTATAGATGATATGAAAAATGTTCAGATAAAAATCGGTGAAATTACTGATTTAATTGAATCATTCGAAGGTTCGCCAACATCCCCAGCCTTTAAAAAAATTTGTACCAAAATCGTGCATACTTTAGGTAGAATTAATCGGGCCAACGCTTCAACGGATGCTGAGAATAGTCAAAAATCGGAAAAAATTCTATCACTTTTAAATTTGGACTCTGAATTAGAAAGTAGGGCCAAGGAGTCCGCTAAGCATTTAACGACACTCCAGAACGTTAGTATTTTATATGCGGAACCGGAATGTTCCGATGCCGACTCAGAAAATTCAAACTCAAATAGGGATTCAGAACCGATTGATAAGTCAATTCAACCTGTACCCGCGTCGAAATGGGGTCTGAAGTTTTCGGGAAAATTCAAGGAAATGTCTTTGGGTGCTTTTTTGGAACGTGTGAAAGAGCTGCGTAGAGCGCGTAATATTTCGAAGCAACATTTGTTCAGTTCAGCGGTAGATCTTTTTGAAGATACAGCTTTGATTTGGTATCGTGCGAATCGCAAGAATTTTTCTAATTGGGACGGATTAGTTCGAGGTCTTCGCAAAGAATTTCAAGCTGTCGATTACGATGACAAACTTTTCGATGAGATTAAACGACGCACGCAAGGACCGTTCGAGTCCATAGGAATTTACATTTCAATTATGAGTACTTTATTTTCGCGTCTTTCAGTTAAAATTAGCGAACAGACAGAGCCTAAAATTTTACTGCGTAATATTTCACCTCTCTATCAGACTCAGCTCAGCCTTGTAGAAGTTAAATCTGTTGCTCACTTACTAAAATTATGTAGACAATTGGAAGATCGCAAAGCGGTAGTTGAATCTTTTGCTCCACCTCCGCGTCGTCAAAATGCTCTTGAACCCGATCTAGCATACGTTTATGCAGAACCTTCGACTTCCTGCTCTAATATTGAAAGTAATTCGAAGAATTGTTGGAATTGTGGGAAACCTGGTCATCGATCTAGTAAATGTAGACAACCACATAAATTGCATTGCTATCGTTGTGGCGCTCCCGGCGTTACAGTTCGAAACTGTCCAAAGTGTTCGGGAAACGGGAAGAGAACGCGTTAGGAGACCGTCTGATGCGTTTTGAAGATTCTCAACCGGTCCCGGTATTGTTAAATTTTATTTTAGCACATGCGCAAGGTGATGAGCGTGCATATTTAGATATAGTAATTTTAGGTAGGAAAATTTCGGGATTTTTGGACTGCGGTGCTAACCGCACGATAGTTAATTATGAGAGTTTACAGTTTTTGTTAGATTTAGGATTAAAACTCAAAAGGTTTAAATCGAATTGCACTGTTGCAAATCGACAAGTTTGTGATGTTATCGGTGAAATTGACACACCTATTGAGCTTCGTGGTCGTATTCAAGTAATTTCGGTTTTAGTGGTGCCTGAAATCTCCCATAAGTTCATTCTGGGTGCGGACTTTTGGATCGCGATGGGCATCGTTCCCGATCTTCGTAGGGGAGAATGGACATTTTCAGTAGATCCTCCAACTGAGGTGAACGAATTAATTACTCCACGCGTTAATTTGAATGAGATGCAGGAGGAACAGCTCAGCTCTCTAATAGATCGTGTTTTTAAAAATATTGATTCATCAAAAATAGGTTGTACCAGCTTGGTCGAACACGTTATTCATACTGATAGTCTACCTATTAAGCAACGGTTCTATCCGATATCACCTGCGGTACAAAAACATGTTGACAAGGAATTGGATGAAATGTTAAAACAAGACATAATTGAGAGATCTAATAGCCCCTGGGCTTCACCTATACTTTTAGTTCCTAAAAGGGACGGTAAATACAGATTTTGTGTAGATTATCGGAAATCAAATAGTGTAACTACTCGAGATGCCTATCCGCTCCCATTCATATCTGAAACTTTGGACAAATTACGTGATGCCAGATTTTTAACATCACTTGACATTGAATCAGCTTATTGACAGATTCCGGTAGCTGAAAAATCACGCCAATTTACTGCATTTACTGTACCTAACCGTGGCCTTTTCCAATTTAAACGTCTACCGTTTGGCTTACATAATGCTCCTGCCACTTGGCAACGCTTTATTGACGATGTTTTAGGGTATGATCTCAGACCGTTCGTGTTCGTCTATTTAGATGATATAGTTATCGTGTCTCAAACCTTTGAGAAACATTCAGAGCTTTTAGAGGAAGTTTTGAGTCGTCTAATTAGGGCTGGTCTTACTTTGAGTAGGGATAAATGTAATTTTTGTCGCGATGAGTTGAAGTACCTGGGATATGTCGTGGATAAATATGGGCTACATGTCGACACCGAGAAAGTTCGTGCCATTTTAGAGATTCCTACACCTAAAAATACTTCGGAAGTTCGTCGCGTTGTAGGTATGGCTTCGTGGTACCGGCGCTTTATTCCAAACTTTTCTACAATTGTGTCACCGATAACTAATTTATTGAGGAGAAATAAAACATTTATTTGGGATTCGACTTGTGAGGATGCGTGGAAAGTAATTAGGAATTGTTTGATCTCGGCGCCTGTTTTATCTTGCCCTGATTTTGAAAGAGAATTCACTATTCAGACTGATGCCTCAGATTACGGTATTGGAGCTGTATTAACGCAAGAATACGATTATGGTGAGAAGGTAGTAGCATATTTAAGTAGGTCGTTAACCCGTCAAGAACGTAATTTTTCAACCACTGAAAAGGAGTGCCTTGCAGTTTTATTTGCAATTGAGCGCTTACGACCCTACATAGAAGGCAGCCACTTCACGGTAATCACGGACCATGCTTCTTTAGTCCGGCTTACCAGTTTGCAAAATCCTACCGGTCGTCTTGCCCGTTGGTCAGTTAGAATGCAGCAGTATGATTATTCTATTAGACATCGTCCTGGTAAAGACCATGTCGTTCCTGATGCTCTATCTCGCGCTGTTCCGGCCTTAGATACTATTTCCGCTTCCGTTCCTCAATCATTGGTATAATAAGCTGATGAAGTGTGTTCCTGAAAACCCGACAAAATTTCCTCTATTCAGATCAAAAGATGGTGTCTTACATAAATTTGTGAAAAATCCGTACGTCGCGTTAGCTGGAGAACAATCTGAATGGAGAATCGTAGTACCCAAGGATCGCAGAAAGGCATTGATAATCGCATCTCATGATTTACCGACTAGTGGTCATTTGGGAATTTACAAAACTCACCAACGCCTTGCTTCAACATACTTCTGGCCCAAAATGAAGGCCGATGTCTCTAAACATGTTCGTAAGTGCGTAACTTGTATTAAATCTAAGCCCGAGCAGAAAGCTCCAGCTGGACACATGGGAGGTCATTCGTTGATTTCAAAGCCTTGGGAAGTCATTAGTATCGATTTGATTGAATTACCGCGATCCACGCAAGGTTTTAAATATGCGTTAGTGGTGGTAGATTGTTTCAGTAAGTTTCCGCTTTGCTTTCCTCTTAGAAAATCTACGGCCACAAAAATAGTCCACCATTTAGAGAATGACGTTTTCTTAGTATTCGGCGTGCCTAAGAGAATAATTTCAGATAACGGCGTCCAATTTAGATCACGAGAGTATGCTAAGCTTTTATCTTCTTATCGGGTTAAGAAATGCTTTACTTCGTTATATCATCCTCAGGCGAATCCGGTGGAAAGGATAAATCGTATTTTGAAAACGATGCTCATATCTTTTGTTGCCGACAACCAACGTAATTGGGATAAATATTTGCAAAAGGTTGCATGCGCTTTGAGAACAGCAAAACATGAAGTTACGAGACTCACCCCTTATTTTATTAATTTCGGTTGTGAAGCTTGTTTGTTAGGCGACAGTCACGTGAGTGAAGATAATGATTCGGAGGAGATCGAGTTTGAGAGGGATAAGGAGAAGTGGGCTAATCGCGCTTGCAGTTTCCAAAAACTCTATGAAGATGTTCAACTGAGGTTACAGAAAGCATATGTCAAATCTAAGACCCGCTACGATCTCCGTCGCCGCGAAGTATCTTTTGATCCGAATCAATTAGTATGGCGGAAGAATTTTGTTCTTTCGGATGCTAGCAAGTATTTCTCGGCAAAGTTAGCAGAAAAATTTGTCGGCCCTTTCAAGATCTATCGCAAGCTCTCAAACAATACTTATCAGCTCAAGAACCTTGATGATGACATTTTGCCTGGTACTTGGTCCGGTCAACATCTTAAGCCACATCCCGAAAACGATTCGGACGATGATGCTGGCTGCTAAAGTTTCGTATCTTTCGTTGTTTCTCTTGGTTTTGAGGTGGATTCATTAGCTTCATTTCCACATCATTGGTGCGAGTTATTTCTTTGTTTATTAATTTTTTTTTTTTTCTCTTTTTCTTTCACCTATACTTTCATTTTGATGGCTCATTCTTATGAGAAATTTTGGGGAAAATTTCCTTGCCATGAAAGGGGGGGATTTGTTACGGTTTATTTCATGTTAATGAAATCCAGCCTTTCTCACAAATAAATATTTCTTTTTACCTTTGTCAGGCAACCCGGAGTTCTTGGGTGCAACCTGTGTTCAATAATAAGAAGCTACCGTTTGCGCATAGGTTTGGTTAGGTTGGATTCTTTATTAATCAAATAAAGATTTTTTTTTCGGGAGGTTACCTGAAATGGGGACTCAGGCGTTAAGATTTGTGAAGATCAGTTGTGCTATCTGAAGTTCAGAGTTTTACTCTATTTTACGTATCTTTCGTGGAAATATCGAATACCCATTAATTTGGATTTTACTGGAAGCACAGCAATAGAATATATTTTCCTATATTCATCGACATCAGTCGGATTTATATTGATCTACTTCATCTTAAATAACTACAAGCCGCATTCCATCACAGATAATCTTATTTCAAAGTATTTACCTAATTTTGAGTCCAACTAGAGTAAATGCATGACTGTGTCATATTTAAAAGAAACGTTTTTCATTAAGTGAAAATTTTAAATTAGTCTTATCGATTTACGCATGCACTTGATCAGTGGCGTACTTGAGACTCACATGTGAATACTTTTCAGGCTTTTACTTTCTACTTTATTATTTTCCGTACCGTTCTATTTGGGATATATGGTTATATCTTCTATTCAGTGGATTATCAGATCTTGTTGGAATAAATATCGCTGTGCAGTGAAACGATTGGGGATCGTTAATTGGAATTATTATTGGTACGAATTCGACATCGCAAGTTCCTAGAAATTGGATGATGAAGTTCCTCCTTCTACGCCACTGTACATAACGAACCATTCCGGACATCTGATCGGCATCGACTATTTGGACGATACAACAGCTAAGCGATTATTCTATTATCTTTTTGTTCATATTTGTATATTTATCTTAATAACTTAAGGATTGAGTTTTTATATATTGCTGAATTTAGAACCACTTGCATTGAGCTGATTCTATGTGAAAATCTGATCTTACCGAGCTTTTGCAAAATCAATTATTTTATTCATCGTCAAAGACATTACTCGTGGCCAGTAGGTCCAACGCAAAACGCTTTTAGGACTAATTCAGTCAATGCTTATATGTTCTGCGCGGCGTGACGCTCGTTGGTCGACCTTCGCGTATCCCGCCTTTACGTTGCGCGCTTTTGAACCATCACACTACGCCTAATCTTAGTCCTGGCAGCATTCTCGCGGACAAACTCGCTGCGCGGACCGCTTAGGATAATTTCTCGCGATCATTTCCGGTTCGATCTGGTTTATCTATTTCAGTGCATAAGAAGGGTTAAATGTCATTGTAGAATCTTGACCATTTCACAATATTTGAACCTCTATTTTATATTTCATTTAATCATATAATTTTGTTAATATGTGGTACGAATTATTGGTATTTGACCTCCACTAGTATAAAACTCATCTTCAACTATATCCTTTTTTGAGCTGTATGAAATACTTAATTTATTCAAATACAATTTACTTTATTTTGGATTAACGGCGTTTGATTGTTTTGCGATCTTGTTCCCTATTATTTAGATTATGAAAATCTGCGCGGAAAAGCGTGATTTCGACTTATTCCAAAGTTTGTAAAACTGCGAATAGCACTCTGAAAACACGAAATATGCTGTATTTGGTGCTAGATTCTGCCATATAACGCATTTTTGAAGCAAAATCTTGCTTCTGAGCAGATTTACAGAGTCAAAAATTTCTCAACGAGACTCAGGAAAAACGCTGATAACTAGCTGGAAACGCAAAATTTTGCGCATTTGAGGACGGATTCATGCGTATTTTGTTGTATTGGATAGATTTATGTGATTTGCGATACTTTGAAACTGCTCAGAATGTGGTAATTCTGACTTATTTCAAACTTCATATAACTGCAGATAGCGCTCTTAAAACACGGAATATGATGTTTTTGTTGATAGATTCATACATATTATGACGTCCTGAATGGAAATATGAACTTTTTGATTGTGAAAATCTGCGCGGAAAAGCGTGATTTCGACTTATTCCAAAGTTTGTAAAACTGCGAATAGCACTCTAAAAACACGAAATATGATGAATTTGGTGCTAGATTCTGCCATATAACGCACTTTTAAAGCAAAATCCTGCTTCTGAGCAGATTTACAGAGTCAAAAATTTCTCAACGAGACTCAGTAAGAACGCTGATAACTTGCTGGAAACGCAAAATTTTGTGCATTTGAGGACGGATTCATGCGTATTATGTTGTATTGGATAGATTTATGAGATTTGCGATACTTTGAAACTGCTCAGAATGTGGTAATTTTGACTTATTTCAAACTTCATATAACTGCAGATAGCGCTCTGAAAACACGGAATATAGTGTTTTTGTTGATAGATTCATACATATTATGAGGTCCTCAATAGGTATATGAACTATTTGATTGTGAGAATTCACGCGGAAAAGCGTTTTTTCGACTTATTCCAAAGTTTGTGAAACTGCGAATAGAACTCTAAAAACACAAAATATGATGTATTTGGTGCTAGATTCTGCAATATAACGCACTTTTGAAGCAAATTCTTGCTTCTGAGCAGATTTACTGAGTCAAAAATTTCTCAACGAGACTCAGAAAAAACGCTAATAACTTGCTGGAAACGCAAAATTTTGTGCATTTGAGGACGGATTCATGCGTATTATGTTGTATTGGATAGATTTATGTGATTTGCGATACTTTGAAACTGCTCAGAATGTGGTAATTCTGACTTATTTCAAACTTCATATAACTGCAGATAGCGCTCTGAAAACACGGAATATGATGTTTTTGTTGATAGATTCATACATATTATGACGTCCTGAATGGGAATATGAACTTTTTGATTGTGAAAATCTGCGCGGAAAAGCGTGAGTCCGACTTATTCCAGAGTTTGTAAAACTGCGAATAGCACTCTAAAAACACAAAATATGATGTATTTGGTTCTAGATTCTGCCATATAACACACTTTTAAAGCAAAATCCTGCTTCTGAGCAGATTTACAGAGTCAAAAATTTCTCAACGAGACTCAGAAAGAACGCTGATAACTCGCTGGAAACGCAAAATTTTGTGCATTTGAGGACGGATTAATGCGTATTATGTTGTATTGGATAGATTTATGTGATTTGCGATACTTTGAAACTGCTCATAATGTGGTAATTTTGACTTATTTCAAACTTCATATAACTGCAGAAAGCGCTCTGAAAACACGGAATATGATGTGTTTCTTGATAGATTCATACATATTATGAGGTCCTGAATAGGAATATGAACTTTTTGATTGTGAAAATCTGCGCGGAAAAGCGTGATTTCGACTTATTCCAAAGTTTGTAAAACTGCGAATAGCACTCTAAAAACACGAAATATGCTGTATATGGTGCTAGATTCTGCCATATAACGCACTTTTGAAGCAAAATCTTGCTTCTGAGCAGATTTACAGGGTCAAAAATTTCTCAACGAGACTCAGGAAAAACGCTGATAACTTGCTGGAAACGCAAAATTTTGCGCATTTGAAGACGGATTCATGCGTATTATGTTGTATTGGATAGATTTATGTGATTTGCGATACTTTGAGACTGCTCAGAATGTGGTAATTCTGACTTATTTCAAACCTCATATGACTGCAGAAAGCGCTCTTAAAACACGGAATATGATGTTTTTGTTGATAGATTCATACATATTATGACGTCCTGAATGGGAATATGAACTTTTTGATTGTGAAAATCTGCGCGGAAAAGCGTGATTTCGACTTACTCCAAAGTTTGTACAACTGCGAATAGCACTCTAAAAACACGAAATATGATGTATTTGGTGCTTGATTCTGCCATATAACGCACTTTTAAAGCAAAATCCTGCTTCTGAGCAGATTTACAGAGTCAAAAATTTCTCAACGAGACTCAGTAAGAACGCTGATAACTTGCTGGAAACGCAAAATTTTGTGCATTTGAGGACGGATTCATGCGTATTATGTTGTATTGGATAGATTTATGAGATTTGCGATACTTTGAAACTGCTCAGAATGTGGTAATTTTGACTTATTTCAAACTTCATATAACTGCAGATAGCGCTCTGAAAACACGGAATATAGTGTTTTTGTTGATAGATTCATACATATTATGAGGTCCTCAATAGGTATATGAACTATTTGATTGTGAGAATTCACGCGGAAAAGCGTTTTTTTCGACTTATTCCAAAGTTTGTGAAACTGCGAATAGCACTCTAAAAACACAAAATATGATGTATTTGGTGCTAGATTCTGCAATATAACGCACTTTTGAAGCAAATTCTTGCTTCTGAGCAGATTTACTGAGTCAAAAATTTCTCAACGAGACTCAGAAAAAACGCTAATAACTTGCTGGAAACGCAAAATTTTGTGCATTTGAGGACGGATTCATGCGTATTATGTTGTATTGGATAGATTTATGTGATTTGCGATACTTTGAAACTGCTCAGAATGTGGTAATTCTGACTTATTTCAAACTTCATATAACTGCAGATAGCGCTCTGAAAACACGGAATATGATGTTTTTGTTGATAGATTCATACATATTATGACGTCCTGAATGGGAATATGAACTTTTTGATTGTGAAAATCTGCGCGGAAAAGCGTGAGTCCGACTTATTCCAGAGTTTGTAAAACTGCGAATAGCACTCTAAAAACACAAAATATGATGTATTTGGTTCTAGATTCTGCCATATAACACACTTTTAAAGCAAAATCCTGCTTCTGAGCAGATTTACAGAGTCAAAAATTTCTCAACGAGACTCAGAAAGAACGCTGATAACTCGCTGGAAACGCAAAATTTTGTGCATTTGAGGACGGATTAATGCGTATTATGTTGTATTGGATAGATTTATGTGATTTGCGATACTTTGAAACTGCTCATAATGTGGTAATTTTGACTTATTTCAAACTTCATATAACTGCAGAAAGCGCTCTGAAAACACGGAATATGATGTGTTTCTTGATAGATTCATACATATTATGAGGTCCTGAATAGGAATATGAACTTTTTGATTGTGAAAATCTGCGCGGAAAAGCGTGATTTCGACTTATTCCAAAGTTTGTAAAACTGCGAATAGCACTCTAAAAACACGAAATATGCTGTATATGGTGCTAGATTCTGCCATATAACGCACTTTTGAAGCAAAATCTTGCTTCTGAGCAGATTTACAGGGTCAAAAATTTCTCAACGAGACTCAGGAAAAACGCTGATAACTTGCTGGAAACGCAAAATTTTGCGCATTTGAAGACGGATTCATGCGTATTATGTTGTATTGGATAGATTTATGTGATTTGCGATACTTTGAGACTGCTCAGAATGTGGTAATTCTGACTTATTTCAAACCTCATATGACTGCAGAAAGCGCTCTTAAAACACGGAATATGATGTTTTTGTTGATAGATTCATACATATTATGACGTCCTGAATGGGAATATGAACTTTTTGATTGTGAAAATCTGCGCGGAAAAGCGTGATTTCGACTTACTCCAAAGTTTGTACAACTGCGAATAGCACTCTAAAAACACGAAATATGATGTATTTGGTGCTTGATTCTGCCATATAACGCACTTTTAAAGCAAAATCCTGCTTCTGAGCAGATTTACAGAGTCAAAAATTTCTCAACGAGACTCAGAAAGAACGCTGATAACTCGCTGGAAACGCAAAATTTTGTGCATTTGAGGACGGATTCATGCGTATTATGTTGTATTGGATAGATTTATGTGATTTGCGATACTTTGAAACTGCTCAGAATGTGGTAATTTTGACTTATTTCAAACTTCATATAACTGCAGATAGCGCTCTGAAAACACGAAATATGGTGTTTTTGTTGATAGATTCATTTATATTATGAGGTCCTGAATAGGTATATGAACTATTTGATTGTGAAAATTCACGCGGAAAAGCGTTTTTTCGACTTATTCCAAAGTTTGTAAAACTGCGAATAGCACTCTAAAAACACAAAATATGATGTAGTTGGTGCTAGATTCTGCAATATAACGCACTTTTGAAGCAAATTCTTGCTTCTGAGCAGATTTACTGAGTCAAAAATTTCTCAACGAGACTCAGAAAAAAACGCTGATAACTTGCTGGAAACGCAAAATTTTGTGCATTTGAGGACGGATTCATGCGTATTATGTTGTATTGGATAGATTTATGTGATTTGCGATACTTTGAAACTGCTCAGAATGTGGTAATTCTGACTCATTTCAAACTTCATATAACTGCAGATAGCGCTCTGAAAACACGGAATATGATGTTTTTGTTGATAGATTCATACATATTATGACGTCCTAAATGGGAATATGAACTTTTTGATTGTGAAAATCTGCGCGGAAAAGCGTAATTTCGACTTATTCCTAAGTTTGTAAAACTGCGAATAGCACTCTGAAACCACGAAATATGATGTATTTGGTGCTAGATTCTGCCATATAACGCACTTTTGAAGCAAAATCTTGCTTCTGAGCAGATTTACAGAGTCAAGAATTTCTCAACGAGACTTAGAAAAAACGCTGATAACTCGCTGGAAACGCAAAATTTTGTGCATTTGAGGACAGATTCATGCGTATTATGTCGTATTGAATAGATTTATGTGATTTGCGATACTTTAAAACTGCTCAGAATGTGGTAATTTTGACTTATTTCGAACTTCATATAACTGCAGATAGCGCTCTGAAAACACGGAATATGGTGTTTTTGTTGATAGATTCATACATATTATGAGGTCCTTAATAGGTATATGAACTATTTGATTGTAAAAATTCACGCGGAAAAGCGTTTTTCCGACTTATTCCAAAGTTTGTGAAACTGCGAAGAGCACTCTAAAAACACAAAATATGATGTATTTGGTGCTAGATTCTGCAATATAACGCACTTTTGAAGCAAATTCTTGCTTCTGAGCAGATTTACTGGGTCAAAAATTTCTCAACGAGACTCAGAAAAAACGCTGATAACATGCTGGAAACACAGGATTTTGTGCATTCGAGGACAGATTCATGCGTATCATGTTGTATTGGATAGATTTATGTGATTTGCGATACTTTGAAACTGCTCAGAATGTGGTAATTCTGACTTATTTCAAACTTCATATAACTGCAGATAGCGCTCTTAAAACACGGAATATGATGTTTTTGTTGATAGATTCATACATATTATGACGTCCTGAATGGAAATATGAACTTTTTGATTGTGAAAATCTGCGCGGAAAAGCGTGATTTCGACTTATTCCAAAGTTTGTAAAACTGCGAATAGCACTCTAAAAACACGAAATATGATGTATTTGGTGCTAGATTCTGCCATATAACGCAATTTTAAAGCAAAATCCTGCTTCTGAGCAGATTTACAGAGTCAAAAATTTCTCAACGAGACTCAGAAAGAACGCTGATAACTCGCTGGAAACGCAAAATTTTGTGCATTTGAGGACGGATTCATGCGTATTATGTTGTATTGGATAGATTTATTAGATTTGCGATACTTTGAAACTGCTCAGAATGTGGTAATTTTGACTTATTTCAAACTTCATATAACTGCAGATAGTGCTCTGAAAACACGGAATATGGTGTTTTTGTTGATAGATTCATACATATTATGAGGTCCTTAATAGGTATATGAACTATTTGATTGTGAAAATTCACGCGGAAAAGCGTTTTTTCGACTTATTCCAAAGTTTGTGAAACTGCGAATAGCACTCTAAAAACACAAAATATTATGTATTTGGTGCTAGATTCTGCAATATAACGCACTTTTAAAGCAAATTCTTGCTTCTGAGCAGATTTACTGAGTCAAAAATTTCTCAACGAGACTCAGAAAAAACGCTAATAACTTGCTGGAAACGCAAAATTTTGTGCATTTGAGGACGGATTCATGCGTATCATGTTGTATTGGATAGATTTATGTGATTTGCGATACTTTGAAACTGCTCAGAATGTGGTAATTCTGACTTATTTCAAACTTCATATAACTGCAGATAGCGCTCTGAAAACACGGAATATGATGTTTTTGTTGATAGATTCATACATATTATGACGTCCTGAATGGGAATATGAACTTTTTGATTGTGAAAATCTGCGCGGAAAAGCGTGATTTCGACTTATTCCAGAGTTTGTAAAACTGCGAATAGCACTCTAAAAACACGAAATATGCTGTATTTGGTGCTAGATTCTGCCATATAACGCACTTTTGAAGCAAAATCTTGCTTCTGAGCAGATTTACAGGGTCAAAAATTTCTCAACGAGACTCAGGAAAAACGCTGATAACTTGCTGGAAACGCAAAATTTTGCGCATTTGAAGACGGATTCATGCGTATTATGTTGTATTGGATAGATTTATGTGATTTGCGATACTTTGAGACTGCTCAGAATGTGGTAATTCTGACTTATTTCAAACTTCATATAACTGCAGAAAGCGCTCTTAAAACACGGAATATGATGTTTTTGTTGATAGATTCATACATATTATGACGTCCTGAATGGGAATATGAACTTTTTGATTGTGAAAATCTGCGCGGAAAAGCGTGATTTCGACTTACTCCAAAGTTTGTAAAACTACGAATAGCACTCTAAAAACACGAAATATGATGTATTTGGTGCTAGATTCTGCCATATAACGCACTTTTAAAGCAAAATCCTGCTTCTGAGCAGATTTACAGAGTCAAAAATTTCTCAACGAGACTCAGAAAGAACGCTGATAACTCGCTGGAAACGCAAAATTTTGTGCATTTGAGGACGGATTCATGCGTATTATGTTATATTGGATAGATTTATGTGATTTGCGATACTTTGAAACTGCTCAGAATGTGTTAATCTTGACTTATTTCAAACTTCATATAACTGCAGATAGCGCTCTGAAAACACGGAGTATGATGTTTTTGTTGATAGATTCATACATATTATGAGGTCCTGAATAGGAATATGAACTTTTTGATTGTGAAAATCTGCGCGGAAAAGCGTGATTTCGACTTATTCCAAAGTTTGTAAAACTGCGAATAGCACTCTAAAAACACGAAATATGATGTATTTGGTGCTAGATTCTGCCATATAACGCACTTTTAAAGCAAAATCCTGCTTCTGAGCAGATTTACAGAGTCAAAAATTTCTCAACGAGACTTAGAAAGAACGCTGATAACTCGCTGGAAACGCAAAATTTTGTGCATTTGAGGACGGATTCATGCGTATTATGTTGTATTGGATAGATATATGTGATTTGCAATACTTTGAAACTGCTCAGAATGTGGTAATTCTGACTTATTTCAAACTTCATATAACTGCAGATAGCGCTCTTAAAACACGGAATATGATGTTTTTGTTGATAGATTCATACATATTATGACGTCCTGAATGGGAATATGAACTTTTTGATTGTGGAAATCTGCGCGGAAAAGCGTGATTTCGACTTACTCCAAAGTTTGTAAAACTGCGAATAGCACTCTAAAAACACGAAATATGATGTTTTTGGTGCTAGATTCTGCCATATAACGCACTTTTAGAGTAAAATCCCGCTTCTGAGCAGATTTACAGAGTCAAAAATTTCTCAACGAGACTCAGAAAGAACGCTGATAACTTGCTGGAAACGCAAAATTTTGTGCATTTGAGGACGGATTTATGCGTATTATGTTGTATTGGATAGATTTATGTGATTTGCGATACTTTGAAACTGCTCAGAATGTGGTAATTTTGACTTATTTCAAACTTCATATAACTGCAGATAGCGCTCTGAAAACAAGGAATATGGTGTTTTTGTTGATAGATTCATACATATTATGAGGTCCTGAATAGGTATATGAACTATTTGATTGTGAAAATTCACGCGGAAATGCGTTTTTTAGACTTATTCCAAAGTTTGTAAAACTGCGAATAGCACTCTAAAAACACAAAATATGATGTATTTGGTGCTAGATTCTGCAATATAACGCACTTTTGAAGCAAATTCTTGCTTCTGAGCAGATTTACTGAGTCAAAAATTTCTCAACGAGACTCAGCAAAAACGCTGATAACTTGCTGGAAACGCAAAATTTTGTGCATTTGAGGACGGATTCATGCGTATTATGTTGTATTGGATAGATTTATTTGATTTGCGATACTTTGAAACTGCTCAGAATGTGGTAATTCTGACTTATTTCAAACTTCATATAACTGCAGATAGCGCTCTGAAAACACGGAATATGATGTTTTTGTTGATAGATTCATACATATTATGACGTCCTGAATGGGTATATGAACTTTTTGATTGTGAAAATCTGCGCGGAAAAGCGTGATGTCGACTTATTCGAAAGTTTGTAAAACTGCGAATAGCACTCTAAAAACACGAAATATGATGTATTTGGTGCTAGATTCTGCCATATAACGCACTTTTGAAGCAAAATCTTGCTTCTGAGCAGATTTACAGAGTCAAAAATTTCTCAACGAGACTCAGGAAAAACGCTGGTAACTCGCTGGGAACGCAAAATTTTGTGCATTTGGGGACGGATTCATGCGTATTATGTTGTATTAGATAGATTTATGTGATTTGCGATACTCTGAAACTGCTCAGAATATGTTAATCTTGACTTATTTCAAACTTCATATAACTGCAGATAGTGCTCTGAAAACACGGAATATGATGTTTTTGTTGATAGATTCATACATATTATGAGGTCCTGAATAGGAATATGAACTTTTTGATTGTGAAAATCTGCGCGGAAAAGCGTGATTTTGACTTATTCCAAAGTTTGTAAAACTGCGAATAGCACTCTAAAAACACAAAATATGCTGTATATGGTGCTAGATTCTGCCATATAACGCACTTTTGAAGCAAAATCTTGCTTCTGAGCAGATTTACAGGGTCAAAAATTTCTCAACGAGACTCAGGAAAAACGCTGATAACTTGCTGGAAACGCAAAATTTTGCGCATTTGAAGACGGATTCATGCGTATTATGTTGTATTGGATAGATTTATGTGATTTGCGATACTTTGAGACTGCTCAGAATGTGGTAATTCTGACTTATTTCAAACTTCATA
This sequence comes from Dromius quadrimaculatus, assembly GCA_963989225.1. Lineage (NCBI taxonomy): Eukaryota > Metazoa > Arthropoda > Insecta > Coleoptera > Carabidae > Dromius > Dromius quadrimaculatus. Next base: position 32,745 of record CAXDIG010000335.1, on the reverse strand, counting down.
TGACTGCAGAAAGCGCTCTTAAAACACGGAATATGATGTTTTTGTTGATAGATTCATACATATTATGACGTCCTGAATGGGAATATGAACTTTTTGATTGTGAAAATCTGCGCGGAAAAGCGTTAATTCGACTTATTCCAAAGTTTGTAAAACTGCGAGTAGCACTCTAAAAACACGAAAGATGATGTATGTGGTGCTAGATTCTGCCATATTACGCACTTTTGAAGCAAAATCTTGCTTCTGAGCAGATTTACAGAGTCAAAAATTTCTGAACGAGACCCAGAAAAAACGCTGAAAACTCGCTGAAAACGCAAAATTTTGTGCATTTGAGGACGGATTCATGCGTATTATGTTGTATTGGATAGATAAATTTGATTTGCGATACTTTGAAACTGTTCAGAATGTGGTAATTTTGACTTATTCCAAACTTCATATAACTGCAGATAGCGCTCGGAAAACACGGAATATGATATTTTTGTTGATAGACTCATACATATCACGAGGTCCTGAATAGGAATATGAACTTTTTGATAGTGAAAATTTGCGCGGAAAAGCGTGATTTCGACTTATTCCAAAGTTTGTGAAACTGCGAATAGCACTCTAAAAACACGAAATATGATGTATTTGGTGCTAGATTCTGCAATATAACGCACTTTTGAAGCAAAATCTTGCTTCTAAGCAGATTCACTGAGTCAACAATTTCTCAACGAGACTCAGAAAAAACGCTGATAACTCGCTGGAAACGCAAAATTTTGTGCATTTGAGGACGGATTCATGCGTATTATGTTGTATTGGATTGATTTATGTGATTTGCGATACTTTGAAACTGCTCAGAATGTGATAATTTTGACTTATTCCAAACTTCATATAACTGCAGATACCGCTCTGAAAACACGGGATATGATGTTTTTGTTGATAGATTCATACATATTATGAGGTCCTGAATGGGAATATGAACTTTTTGATTGTGAAAATCTGCGCGGAAAAGCGTGATTCCAACTTATTCCAAAGTTTGTAAAACTGCGAATAGCACTCTAAAAACACGAAATATGATGTATTTGGTGCTAGATTCTGCCATATAACGCACTTTTGAAGCAAAATCTTGCTTCTGAGCAGATTTACAGAGTCAAAAATTTCTCAACGAGACTCAGAAAAAACGCTGATAACTTGATGGAAACGCAAAATTTTGTGCATTTTGAGACTGATTCATGCGTATTATGTTGTATTGGATAGATTTATGTAATTTGCGATACTTTGAAACTGCTCAGAATGTGGTAATTTTGACTTATTTCAAACTTCATATAACTGCAGATAGCGCTCTGAAAACACGGAATATGATGTTTTTGTTGATAGATTCATACATATTATGAGGTCCTGAATAGGAATATGAACTTTTTGATTAAGAAAATCTGCGCGAGAAAGCGTGATTTCGCCTAATTCCAAAGTTTGTAAAACTGCGGATAACACTCTAAAAACACGAAATATGATGAATTTGGTACTAGATTCTGCCATATAACGTACTTTTGAAGCAAAATCTTGCTTCTGAGCAGATTTACAGAGTCAAAAATTTCTCAACGAGATCAAGAAAAAACGCTGATAACTCGCTGTAAACGCAAATATTTGTGCATTTGAGGACGGATTCATGCGTATTATGTTGTATTGGATAGATTCATGTGATTTGCAATACTTTGAAACTGCTTAGAATGTGGTAATTATGACTTATTTCAAACTTCATATAACTGCAGATAGCGCTCTGAAAACACGGAATATGATGTTTCTGTTGATAGATTCATACATATTATGAGATCCTGAATAGGAATATGAAGATTTTGATTGTGAAAATCTGCGCGGAAAAGCGTGATTTCGACTTATTCCAAAGTTTGTGAAACTGCGAATAGCACTCTAAAACCTCGAAATATAATGTATTCGATGCTAGATTCTGCCAAATAACGCACTTTTGAAGCAAAATCTTGCTTCTGAGCAGATGTACAGTGTCAAAAATTTCTCAACGAGACTCAGAAAAGCGCTGATAACTCGCTGGAAACGCAAGATTTTGTGCATTTGAGGACGGATTCATGCGTATTATGTTGTATTGGATAGATTTATGTGATTTGCGATTCTTTGAAACTGCTCAGAATGTGGTAATTTTGACTTATTTCAAACTTCATATAACTGCAGATAGCGCTCTGAAAACAAGGAATATGATGTTTTTGTTGATAGATTTATACATACTTTTATATCCTGTATAGGAATATGAACTTATTGATTGTGAAAATCTGCGCGGAAAAGCGTGATTTCGACTTATTCCAAAGTTTGTAAAACTGCGAATAGCACTCTAAAAACACGAAATATGATGTATTTGGTGCTAGATTCTGCCATATAACGCACTTTCGAAGCAAAATCTTGCTTCTGAGCAGATTTACACAGTAAAAAATTTCTCAACGAGACCCAGGAAAAACGCTGAAAACTCGCTGGAAACGCAAGATTTTGTGCATTTGAGAACGGATCCATGCGTATTATGTTGTATTGGATAGATTCATGTGATTTGCGATACTTTGAAACTGCTCAGAATGTGGTAATTTTGACTAATTTCAAACTTCATATAACTGCAGATAGCGCTCTGAAAACACGTAATATGATGTTTTTGTTGATAGATTCATACATATTATGAGGTCCTGAATAGGAATATGAACTTTTTGATTGTGAAAATCTGCGCGGAAAAGCGTGATTTCGACTTATTCCAAAGTTTGTAAAACTGCGGATAGCACTCTAAAAACACGAAATATGATGTATTTGGTGCTAGATCCTGCCATATAACGCACTTATGAAGCAAAATCTTGCTTCTGAGCAGATTTACAGAGTCAAAAATTTCTCAACGAGACAGAAAAAACGCTGAAAACTCGCTGGAAACGCAAAATTTTGTGCTTTTGCGGACGGATTCATGCGTATTATGTTGTATTGGATAGATTTATGTGATTTGCGATACTTTGAAACTGCTCAGAATGTGGTAATTTTGACTTATTTCAAACTTCATATAACTGCAGATAGCGCTCTGAAAACACGGAATATGATGTTTTTGTTGATAGATTCATACATATTATGAGGTTCTGAATAGGAATATGAACTTTTTGATTGTGAAAATTTGCGCGGAAAAGCGTGATTCCGACTTATTCCAAAGTTTGTAAAACTGCGAATAGCACTCTAAAAACACGAAATATGATGTATTTGGTGCTTGATTCTGCCATATAACGCACTTTTGAAGCAAAATCTTGCTTCTAAGCAGATTTACAGAGTCAAAAATTTCTCAACGCGACTCAGAAAAAACGCTGATAACTCGCTGGAAACGCAAAATTTTGTGCATTTAAGGACAGATCCATGCGTATTATGTTGTATTGGTTAGATTTCTGTGATTTGCGATACTTTGATACTGCTCAGAATGTGGTAATTTTGACTTATTTCAAACTTCATATAACTGCAGATAGAGCTCTGAAAACACGGAATATGATGTTTTTGTTGATAGATTCATACATAATATGAGGTCCTGAATAGGAATATGCACTTTTTGATTGTGAAAATCAGCGCGGAAAAGCGTGATTTCGACTTATTCCAAAGTGTGTAAAACTGCGAATAGCTCTCTAAAAACACGAAATATGATGTATTTGGTGCACGATTCTGCCATATAACGCACTTTTGAAGCAAAATCTTGCTTCTAAGCAGATTTACAGAGTCAAAAATTTCTCAACGAGACTCAGAAAAAACACTGATAACTCGCTGGAAACGCAAAATTTTGTGCATTTGAGGACGGATTCATGCGTATTCTGTTGTATTGGATAGATTTATGTGATTTGCGATACTTTAAAACCGCTGAGAATGCGGTAATTTTGACTTATTTCAAACTTCATATAACTGCATATAGCGCTCTGGAAACACGGAATATGATGTTTTTGTTAAGAGATTCATACATATTATGAGGTCCTGAATAGGAATATGAACTTTTTGATTGTAAAAATCTACGTGGAAACGCGTGATTTCGACTTATTCCAAAGTTTGTAAAACTGCGAATAGCACTCTAAAAACACGAAATATGATGTATTTGGTACTAGATTCTGCCATATAACGCACTTTTGAAGCAAAATCTTGCTTCTGAGCAGATTTACAGAGTCAAAAATTTCTCAACGAGATCCAGAAAAAACGCTGATAACTCGCTGGAAACGCAAAATTTTGTGCATTTGAGGACGGATTCATGCGTATTATGTTGTATTGGATAGACTTATGTGATTTGCGATACTTTGAAACTGCTCAGAATGTGGTAATTTTGACTTATTTCGAACTTCATATAACTGCAGATAGCGCTCTGAAAACACGGAATATGATGTTTCTGTTGATAGATTCATACATATTATGAGATCCTGAATAGGAATATGAAGATTTTGATTGTGAAAATCTGCGCGGAAAAGCGTGATTTCGACTCATTCCAAAGTTTGTGAAACTGCGAATAGCACTCTAAGAACACGAAATATAATGTATTTGATGCTAGATTCTGCCATATAAAGCACTTTTGAAGCAAAATCCTGCTTCTGAGCAGATTTACAGTGTCAAAAATTTCTCAACGAGACTCAGAGAAGCGCTGATAACTCGCTGGAAACGTAAGATTTTGTGCATTTGAGGACGGATCCATGCGTATTATGTTGTATTGGATAGATTTATGTGATTTGCGATTCTTTGAAACTGCTCAGAATGTGGTAATTTTGACTTATTTCAAACTTCATATAACTGCAGATAGCGCTCTGAAAACAAGGAATATGATGTTTTTGTTGATAGATTCATACATAATATTATATCCTGTATAGAAATATGAACTTATTGATTTTGAAAATCTGCGCGGAAAAGCGTGATTTCGACTTATTCCAAAGTTTGTAAAACTGCGAATAGCACTCTAAAATCACGGAATATGATGTATTTGGTGCTAGATTCTGCCATATAACGCACTATCGAAGCAAAATCTTGCTTCTGAGCAGATTTACAGAGTAAAAAATTTCTCAACGAGACCCAGAAAAAACGCTGATAACTCGCTGGAAACGCAAGATTTTGTGCATTTGAGAACGGATCCATGCGTATTATGTTGTATTGGATAGATTTATGTGATTTGCGATACTTTGAAACTGCTCAGAATGTGATAATTTTGACTAATTTCAAACCTCATATAACTGCAGATAGCGCTGTGAAAACACGGAATATGATGTTTTTGTTGATAGATGCATACATATTATGAGGTCCTGAATTGGAATATGAACTTCTTGATTGTGAAAACCTGCGCGGAAAAGCGTGATTCCGACTTATTCCAAAGTTTGTAAAACTGCGAAAAACACTCTAAGAACACGAAATATGATGAATTTGGTGCTAGATTCTGCAATATAACGCATTTCTGAAGCAAAATTTTGCTTCTGAGCAGACTAACAGAATCAAAAATTTCTTAACGAAACTCAGAAAAAGCGCTGATAACTCGCTGAAAACGCAAAATTTTGTGCATTTGGGGACGGATTCATGCGTATTATGTTGTATTGGATAGATTTATGTGATTTGCGATACTTTGAAACTGCTCAGAATGTGGTAATTTCGACTTATTTCAAACTTCATATAACTGCAGATAGCGCTCTGAAAACACATGATATGATGTTTTTGTTGATAGATTCATACATATTATGAGGTCCTGAATAGGAATATGAACTTTTTGATTGTGAAAATCTACGCGGGGGAGCGTGATTTCGACTTATTCCAAAGTTTGTAAAACTGCGAATAGCACTCTAAAAACACGAAATATGATGTATTTGGTGCTAGATTCTGCCATATAACGCACTTTTGAAGCAAAATCTTGCTTCTGAGCAGATTTTCAGAGTCAAAAATTTCTCAACGAGACTCAGAAAAAACGCTGATAACTCGCTGGAAACGCAAAATTTTGTGCGTTTGAGGACAGATTCATGCGTACTATGTTGTATTGGATAGATTTATGTGATTTGCGATACTTTGAAACTGCTCAGAATGTGGTAATTTTGACTTATTTCAAACTCCATATCACTGCAGATAGCGCTCTGAAAACACGGAATATGATGTTTTTGTTGATAGATTCATACATATCATGAGGTCCTGAATAGGAATATGAACTCTTTGATTGTGAAAATCTGCGCGGAAAAGCGTGATTTCGACTTATTCCAAAGTTTGTAAAACTGCGTATAGCACTCTAAAAACACGGAATATGATGTATTTATTGCTAGATTCTGCCATATAACGCACTTTTGGAGCAGAATCTTGCTTCTGAGCAGATTTATTGAGTCAAAAATATCTCAACGAGACTCGGAAAAAAAGCTGATAACTCGCTGGAAACGCAAAATTTTGTGCGTTTAAGGACAGATTCATGCGTATTATGTTGTATTGGATAGATTTATGTGATTTGCGATACTTTGAAACTGCTCAGAATGTGGTAATTTTGACTTATTTCAAACTCCATATAACTGCAGATAGCGCTCTGAAAACACGGAATATGAAGTCTTTGTTGATAGATTCATACATATTATGAGATCCTGAATAGAAATATGAACTTTTTGATTGTGAAAATCCGCGCGAAAAAGCGTGATTCCGACTTATTCCAAAGTTTGTAAAACTGCGAATAGCACTCTAAAAACACGGAGTATGATGTATTTAGTGTGCGATTCTGCCATATAACGCACTTTTGAAGCAGAATCTTGCTTCTGAGCAGATTCATCGAGTCAAAAATATCTCAACGAGACTCAGAAAAAACGCTGATAACTTGCTGGAAACGCAGAATTTTGTGCATTTGAGGACGGATTCATGCGTAATATGTTGTATTGGATAGATTTATGTGATTTGCGATACTTTGAAACTGCTCAGAATGTGGTAATTTTGACTTATTTCAAACTTCATATAACTGCAGATAGCGCTCTGAAAACACAAAATATGGTGTCTCTGTTGATGGATTCATACATACTATGAGTAGATAAGCAGGGGGGCTACAGGACCAATTTTAAAATGACCGCCATCACCGCACTTTTGCTGTTCGGCTAGTCGGCAATCGCGATGGCTCTCGCGGACAACGAGACCGTCAGATCACCGGGCTTTTGCCGCCGCCGCCGCCGTGTGCCATAACCCCAGGGTGCATTCAACTCTGACCCAGCGATGGGGTGCATAATTAACATGTGGTCATATGCGGGTGCGATCAATATTTTGCAGATCTTGAAGTTGAATTTTATTCTTGATCCTCTTTGCCGCTGAGCATACTATACCTGAAGCTGCGGCTGTAGGTCACACGTACCGCTGCTCGGCTAGCCCGTCACCGCAGCCACGACAAAATTTCAAGACGGTAGTGTGTGTTTGAACATACTATACCTAGCGCTAGTCTATTCACAATGGTGTTCAACTTAGGATATTTGAAATGGGATAAATAATACAAACAATATGATTCAATGCATTTATTTTCAGTATTTACAAGTTATACTTATGAACTAAAAGTGTAGCCATGGGGGTATGTCTCAGGAAAAATGTAATTTACTATTCGTTTATCGTCAAAAGAACTTAAAGCTAATTTATTCTGTTTTATGGTATATACATTATGTTTTTGGGATCTAATTAATATTTGTGGTTTGACAATTGATGCGTTATTAAATAAGCTGTTGCAATAATCGTCATATGAGATGGACCGCATGGTAGCTTTTGCAACACCTTTGGCTTTCATACATTCTTTGGTTGAAGTTTTGTATGCATACATTTTGGCTCGCAATCCGATGAAGTGCGTCATAATGATACCGTTGTTCTCATCTTTCATCAGTCCTGGAACTTTCTTGTTTCCTAAAGGTATATCAAAAATATCATCGGGTAAATAATCTGAGGTATCAAATTTGTGTATGTCCTGTTTGATAATTTTGTAGATATTAGTATTTCGGAAATAGTAAATAAGACTGTCGGTGTCAGTATAGCAGAGCTCTGCTTTTGAACCCAAATTCTGTTTAATATAATTATAATGAAAATATATGTTTTTGAAATGTCCAACACACAGAATCCAACGTAAATAGGTTTAGTGAAGACAATAGCTTTTTGACTCATTTCTATCGATATAATGTCTTTGTCTAGTACTGTGCAACTGTGGAAATTTGGTTTAACAATCAACGCTCTCGCACCGTACCGACCATGCCATTCAGTTACCAATCTCACGTCTTTATGCTGTCTGAGGTTTTCCATTGTTTTACCAAATATTGCGTTATTCAATAATTTGAAATAATTTCTCTGAAACTCATTATTCGATTTCTTCCTCAAATCTGTATTTAAATCGATATATGACTTTAACCATTGACTCTGTTTGAACTTGAGGATTCTATGAATTTGTGTTATTTGTAGACCTAACGATACGCACTGCTGTAAATTTTGATAGTGAATGACATAATTTGTTTTATCATAAAGGTTTGCAATTAATTTTGATTGCTTGGATCCGGGTGGAATGAGATTTTCTGGACAAAGAGGTAGATCTCTATGTAATTCTTGGAGGCTTTGTGGATATTTTAAATCAACTTCGAAAATATACCCCGTGTCAGCGTTTTTTGGAATATCCATCAAATTTATTTTATAGAAATCAGATTCATCAACCCACTCGAAGCTCCCGTACGGTAAAAAATGACTCATCGCTGCGCCATACAAGTTATTTACATCGAAGTACATGAGATAAGATTCGTCTTTATCCGGATCGTAAGATTCATTCATGTACTCATTATTGGCCTCAGCATAACGTTTTGAACATTGAACAAGACCACCACGAATCCCTTTCTCAAAGAACAGCAATTTTTCAGCATCGGTTAATAGCTCGAGAGTAACGTTTGTGTATTTCAACATCGCATCGAAAGATAAGCCCGGAGCCGTGTAGTAGTGAAATGCATCTAATTTATATGTTTCCAGACAATTTTTCCGGAAATTTTCGAAAATGTCAGCTAATAAATGTACATCTGTTGCAAGATACAAATCCGAGTACTCGCCAAGTGAATTTAAATTGAAAGTTTGCCACACGTTTATTGCGTGACTATAATCACTCTCGCTTATATTTTCATTTCTCAAAGAACTGTAGAACTGACTGTGATCTGGCAGACATTTATTTTCAAATTTATCCCAGCTATCAACAAATTCGTACGGGAAAATGCCCTTTGTCGTAAGTAATTTGAATTGCTCGTCATTTTTACAAAAACTTCTTGTGATAGGTTTATCATTGTCACCTAAATAGGACGCTAATTTTTCAATGCTCGAAGCCATAAACCGAAATGAATCTATGAATCTAAAGTAAATTCTTGTATCTTCGATATATTTTGTGAATGATATGTACCGTTCTTTGTTTATAGGAAGTAATGACATTCGTCCTGGAATTTTTTTAGCTATAGTCTTTATAATCAGATGACTATCATAGTTGCTAAGATTATAAAAAACGTCTGGAATAGTATGTGATCTTCTTAATTTTAAATTACAAGACTGGTGTGCTGGTCCACGGTACAAGCTAGTCCAGTGATCGTGATCTCTGACTTTAATATCATCAAGAGTAAACCTATTTCCGCATATATAACAAACTGTCGCTCGTGCAAAATTTTGCTTATCTTCCTCTGTCATATTTATGGATATTGAATTTTTGAATTTTTCATCAATGAATTGAGAGATCAAATAAAGTTCCTGTGCAAACCAATCAATGCAATTTTCACCTCTATATAATTGGAAATATGACAATGTATCATCATACGAGCATTTTAAATAAAAAGCAACACTTGAAGGAATATGTTCATTGATTTTGATAGAATCTTCAGTTTTCTTCAGAATAGACTCAATATCGCTATAAATTACAAACGGTACGATGTCCTGATGGTGAATATTTTTAAACTTTAAAAACTTGTTCTCACCGTTTGGAAACTCAATACGACACTTATTTATTAATTTACAGTCAGCTGTATGTCTGTGAAATGCATTTTCCGAAACAAAATGACTTAAACACCGATCACAAAGCAAAGGTTTAACTTTTTTCTTTGAAATTTGTCTGCACAAGAGTCTAGAAATATCCTTTATCCACATGAAATGATAATTTGTGCAGCTTTTCACAGTTTTGATATTTTCACTGTCAATTTCCATATCATCATCATCATCGACATCGTCCGTTTCATGTGTCATCAGGAGATGCACAAACCTACTACATTCAAATTTGGATAAATATAATGGTACAACTTGATTTTTCACTCCGCTTAATTTTTCTAAATTATAAACATTTATAGCCAAATTATTCATCACCTCAAATTTTGGAATATCCTTCAACTGCATTGGAAAACTAATACCATCATATTTCAGAACTTCACTAAAATGTGGGTATGACGATACAAGATCAGAATGTTTGCTCACAGGATATAGAGCTGAAACTACTGCCCACAAAAAACAATATTCATCATTATTCTTCACATTGATTATAGCTTGCTTGTTTCTTATATCGAGTGGCAGACTAATGTATGATCCTCCAGAAATAGGATTGTACTCATTAATATTGAGTTTTAAATGCAAAATTTCATACAAGCTCCAGCCTGAATCACGTAGTTGGTACTCGGACAATTTAGCCATTATCTTATCGACACCATCACTGAACCACTCGCTTATATTCGTTGTTCTATCGATAATATTATTAGCAATGTTAAATGATTTTAGTTCAATTGCACCAGTGTTTGGCATTATAAAATTTGCACTTAACACAATATTCACTTTGAGGTTAGATAATTTTAGCGCTTCCCTAACTTTGTTTGAAAATATGCGATAGCATTTCTTTAAAAATAACAATGGATCTTTATCACTCAAATTTATAATAATTCCAGTACGAATGCGTGACTCAAAGCATGACTCTAGATCTTGCCAAAGTAATTTTTTAGATTGTTTAACTCCCGCACCATAAACACCACGTTTGAATTGTTTCAATTGTTCACGATAGAATTTAAATAGCGCCAAATTTGATTCTAGCTGGAATAAATTACCGTTCGTATCTTTGTTTTGTTTAATAGCTTTATTTATCAACAATATGAATTTATTGACTTGTTTCAACCAGCGAGAACATTCATCTTGCGTTTTTAAAATTTTGAAACCGGCGGCCACCGTCTTAAGAACTTTAGAACTCAATTTAGCAACAGTTACCATCGTGAATGGAGCGCGACTGACTGATTAGCAAATTACATGTTATATTTAAAATATTTAGGACTGACTTGCGCATGCGCAGAAGACACGTTTGAGTCATGCATTCTAACGGACAAGTTCATACATGCATGACAACCCTTGCGCACGTGTTCAACCCGCATTCTTCAAGCTGTCACATAATCCAAAGATGAGTCATATGATCGTGCTAATTAAATTTGCACCCTAACCCATATGACTTTGCATTGCAAAACGTTTGAGTCACGCATCTTAACAGACATGTTCACGCACGGATGAATTTTGCTATACTTAACACTTGACCATATGTCACAACTCTAAATTTTAATGTACATATTAGCATTCACATATGTTCACAAGGGCAATTATAAATTAAACTCTGAGCTTTGTAAAAATATTTATTCTCAGAAACAAATACAATTTATTGAAATAAAGCTTACATACTAGTAGATTATAACTTACATACTACTGATAATATTTGTTAATGGATTATAACTTATTAACTTATCATGTATGATTAGGCAATAGGCAGCTGTATTATCCGGTATGTTCTCATTTGTTTCAAATTCAAGTCGAATATCAACATTTCCAGATTTTAATGTTTCACTTTGATGTGAACAATCTATTACAACCAAAGGCGCTGTTTTAAGGAACTCATGCGGCGAAAATACTGGCTCGCACGGCCGCTCATAGAAAGAGAGCTGGAATTGCGTGTACATCTCATACAACATTGCCCAATGATTATTCTTTATGTTTAAATTAAGGTTATCATACGGAAACATCTCCGAATTTAGATATAACTTGATATTCGTTAGATGACAATGATCAAATTAACTCATATCTTCATTAAATTTATTTTTTCTATCCGTCTGTAGACCAAAAATTATGAAACGCGGTGTCTCTAGTTGTGTACTAGTCTTAATAGGCCAAGAATGTCGTTGAGTCTTCTGAAGCATTGGAAATTCATGGAGTTCCCAGCTGCGGAACGCCATTTCCAAATTGACACTTTTTTCCATATACTTCATAAGCATAAGTCGCTCAGCGTCAGCCACCGAAATGTGTGGAATCTTCCAATGAACTTTGCTCAGCTCAATTTTCATATTCTCATTCTCAACACTGTTTTCAATAGCATTCAAATCGGAACTACTTCTTATCAGCACTAATTCTTGTTGTACATGCAGGATGATTTTCTTGAAGTCCTCGCAGAATCCCATAAGCATACTTAGAGGAATACACACACTGAAATTTCCTTGATCATTGACAATTTGTTTTGTATTATCTGCTGATGGTGACCATCCAGCGTTTTGCAAACGTTTACTTTCATTTGTGTTATACGAAACGTAAGCTTTCATCGTAGAAGTTATTCCAGGATTTCGAACTCGATCTATTACTATACCTCCAATTTCATATCGAATTTCACTGAATAGGAAGGCAAATGCATTGTTAACTAATTTAGCTGTCTTTGAAACTTTGTTGTCATGTGTGAGGAGTTTACCCTCAATATATAATAAACTGTTCCAGGGCAAAGTGTACAGATCCTGTTGTTGAATAGGGATGCGAATTTCATCGTTATTATTCAAAGTTGTAGAGGCATAAGGCTGGTGCGTATGTTTCTCAGCATGACTGATTGAGTCGTCAAATAGAGCTTTTTCAGTTACACTCAGTATATTAACATTCATTTTGATGGACACAAAGTATGAGATTAGCAGATTTCTTGAACTGTACTCCAAACCACACGACAATAGCTTTAATTCGCTTCTTCTTCTTATCCAGTTCGAGTTCTGAATCCTAATGATTCCAGGAACTGTTTATTATTAGATGTTAACCCTTTGGCAACTGTCCTATTAATGGAGCTATGAGGATTGCTCAGATTATTTATATGTTTACCAATTGAATTATTGAATTTGATCCCCATTTTGTCTCTTAAGGTGTAGTCTGACCGTTGAGACTTCTCCTCTGAAATTGATCAAGTTACCGTCCTGGTCGACTATTTTAAGAGTTAAGGAGTTTATTATACGAGTGTTGATTGGTAGATAGATTATCTGACTGGGAATTTCAATGATTTTGAAGCCTGGTGGAACTTGGGGGAAGAATTCATGTATAATATGCACATTCTTGCTATTTGAATACGAGTTTGTAGTTATGCTGCACTCAATACATATAGCATTAACCCTCTTGATTGATACTGGATTGTCAGATTCATGAGGGTGATTGGCGTGAAGTTTTCGCGATTTAAAACCCAATATATCACGAGGTGAATCATCTAAGGTAAAATCTATCACATTATTACTCTCAATTTAACATTTAAGCGTGTTGTTGTTAGCTTCGATGTTTAACTTGGTACCTGCATCCAATTTTTCATTCAAATATTTGTTTATATCGGCCAGCTCATAAGAACTTTCTGGAATTGTTATGATCTTATCGCCAATACTGAACTTATTGTTTTTTTCATCGATATTTGGGATCGCATTATAAACTTCGAAGCTTATCAGGCCAAGAAGATATTCTGATTCATCATCGAGTATAATTGGTGGATAAAAAGATTGATTGATGATTGAGTTATCCCCGAAGAATGTGAATGTGTAAGACATGACGGCTAACTGAACACTGAACTATAATTGCACTTGCTCATATAGAAATGCTAAGCACAAATGTCCGCATTTTACACTATTAAAGGACTGATATCTACTATAATTATAAAGGATAGTACTACACTTTCCGAAATAATCAACAAGTTCTTTCGGTGGCACTAGGTTTCCAAAACTGTCAAAGTATTTTATTAAATTATAACGCTTTATATAGGCCACCCAGTGTGTACCTGACCTATAGCTATCATCTAAATTGACAATTGCACATTCGTTACAATTTATTTTCTTGGGTAAGTTATCTCTCATAAAAACACCTCTGAAACATGGGATTTTTAGTTGTTTAGCATATTTCTCAATATCAATGTTACTCAGGGCACGCGATGGTAATTTCAATGGTAGTTTTTTGACTGATTCATATACAGACCAAGACCTTTGCGATATGGTTTCAAGTAGAGACCCTTTCCCAACGCGATGGATTCCATGATCTTATTGTGACGTTCAGATTCTTTCAAATGCTCAGCTGCTGCTCGTGCATCATTCACAGCCTTAGCGATGCCCGCTGCTCCACCACTAAGCGCGCCTAAAGCGCTCAGACCGGCAAAAATTGGTATTAACGGTAAGAAACCTCCCGATTTTGGAACGGGTATTACCCTAGGACTTTTGATTCGCCTCTTGATTCTCTTAACAGTTCGCAAAGCAATTTTAGCTGACTTGTTCAGATCAGACTTGAAGTTTTTAGATTTTATGGCTTTTCGCACGCGACTTATAGCATTACGAAACGACAGACTTGATGATTTTCTCACCATCTTTATGATTATTTAAAGCAGACACGTCTAGCTGTGACAACAGTCAACGATAGACTGTGTTAGAGTCATGTTCTATGCTTAATTTATACAATCATGCAAACGGTGAAACAAAACTGTAACATTGAAGTGAAAAATTATGATTTCAATGATATCGTTGTTGAACGGCGTCATAGCACATTGCTGCCAAATATAATTCGGTGCATTATAGCTGGTCCAAGTGGTGCTGGCAAGACAAATATAATGATTGCACTGCTAGAGGATGAGAATGGATTATGTTTCTCAAATGTCTATATCTATTCAAAATCATTGTTCCAGCCGAAATATGTGTACTTAAGGATGTTATTGGAACCGATTGAAGAAATTGGATTCAACGCATATAATGAGAACTCAGGAATTATCAGACCTGATGATGCAAAATGTGATTCTGTATTTATATTTGACGATGTTGCTTGTGATGACCAAAATGTGATCAGAGAGTTCTTCAGCATGGGTCGACATAAAAAAATAGACTGCTTCTATCTCTGTCAGAGCTACACTAGGATTCCGAAACATCTAATACGTGATAACGTGAATTTTATAATATTATTCAAGCAAGATGATTTGAATCTACGACATGTATATATGGATCATGTTAATACAGATTTTACGTATGAGCAATTCAAAAACTTGTGTTCGTTTTGCTGGCTCGATAAGTACGGTTTTCTTGTGATTGACAAGGACAGTAATATTGACAGAGGGCGCTATCGCAAAGGATTTAATCAGTTCATAATATATAGCAAAGATCTTAGCTAACATTATCATTCACGTGGTGACTATCATCAGAGCTGTTTATCAGTTCATCAGAGCTGTTCATCAGTTCATCAGAGCTGTTCAAAGCGGTTCAAAAGCTGTTTATCAGTTCATCAGACCTGTTCAAGAGCTGTTTATCAGTTCAACAGACCTGTTCAAAGCGGTTCAAGAGCTGTTTATCAGTTCATCAGACCTGTTCAAAGCGGTTCAAGAGCTGTTTATCAGTTGAACAGAGCTGTTCATCGGTTCATCAGAGCTGTTCAAAGCGGTTCAAAAGCTGTTGGAACTGGCTATGTTAAATTCTTCAGTTTTCATCGTTATTGCTGAGCTGGTTATTCTCATAATATCTATTATTCAAACACTCTTAATTTGTGTGGTTTAATCATGGATCCACGTTTGACGAGAGATATCATAAAAACTAGGAACATTGTGCGACAGAAACTCAAAAATCTCAAACTTGGTGCCTTGCAAACAGAAGCTAAATTACAAACTCAGTATAAGCCAATAATCAAATCTTTACAGAATATTGTAGGTAACTTGCCCGTGATAAAACAGGAAATTGAAAGTGAGCCTAAAGTGGAGAAGGAAGAAGAAGAAGAAGTAGGTGAAACTGTGAAAGAAGACCTGACCGGCCCTAAATTCTTGGAAACAAATGTCATAGCCGAGACAGGCAATGAAGATGAAGTGTTTGAAGAACCATCTATAACTAGAGAAGATATATTAAATTTAACACAGGAACCTTCATTCCGGGAGTATTTAGATCAATATGATCCATTACCCAGGCAATATGTTGAAGAAATGTTAACTGACCAAAGTGATTCATTTGATCATAGATATGGTGTACGTCATGATGTTGAGAGCGACAAGTTTTTCATTGGTAACTCTGAGATTGAAATTGATGGTGAAGATTTAATCGTAAATAATAAAAAATATACGGGAACACCGGGTCTCTACGAATTAGTATTCAAAAAACAGCCACTGGGTTATACTCAAACCGATCGCGAGAATTACGTTGATATTGTTAAAAGGACTAACGCTGCACGCCGCCATTATAGTGAATCAGAGCAAGTTGCTGGCTCAAAATCATATAAATATACAAATATAATTGGACCTCTGCTGGAAACGCGTAAAAGGATTGTCTCAGCCCCCAAACGGTTTGGTCTAAAGTATGCCAAAGGCTATTTTAAAAAATTCAATGACAAACCTGTTGACTACGTATATTGGAACGATATCAATGAGTTGGTTGATAGACTACGTATGTTAATAGCGTCACGAGATGCCGGCCATTCTGGACATGATAATGAAATTATTTCAATAATTGAAGAATTAAAAGAGGCTGACGTTATCGAATAGTGTCATTCTAACAATGTCTCTGGACAAGTTTGGTTCTCATATTGAGCATTATAAAACTAGAAAATATATTGATAGAAGAACTACTGGCTTCAGTAAGGAGTTACTTGCGAATAGAATCAGAATTGATGAGCTCAAGCCTCAGCTGGAGAAAAATATCAAAGGCCACACTCAAATTGAGATATCCAATTTCATTAAGAGTTTAAGAACCATCACCCTGATCAATTTGACGCTGGCTCTCAAGAAAGACATCTATGAGGTTCTAAATAGCCCTGATCATTCACACTATAATTTGCCAGTTTCTGGGAGAATTCTCCAAATCAAAGTGGATAATTCAAAGCATTTCTCAACTATCGTATTAATGATACTACTTGTGTCTCAGATCT
Source organism: Dromius quadrimaculatus (assembly GCA_963989225.1). Lineage (NCBI taxonomy): Eukaryota > Metazoa > Arthropoda > Insecta > Coleoptera > Carabidae > Dromius > Dromius quadrimaculatus. Next base: position 15,609 of record CAXDIG010000335.1, on the reverse strand, counting down.
CACTAAGCGAGATATCGTTAGTGGTGATAAATTGAAAATTTATCCTACTTCTGTAGGCACTCAGTTTCCTGAATTACATTTGGAATTGATAATAGAAACTCCGGTATATAATGTCAAAAATTAAACGACAAGTTGTGGATGAACTACACAAACCAGCTCGCATCAATTTCCCAAGACGGAGTGTAATTGTTAAAGGACTAAATGATCTATTCCAAGCAGATTTAGTTGAAATGATTCCTTATTCTAGAGTCAATAAAGGGTACCGATACATTCTAATTGTAATTGATGCGTTCTCCAAGTATCTGTGGACGAAGCCTGTAAAAAGCAAATCGGGTTTAGATGTCACAAAAGCTATGCTAAGTATATTGCAGAAACAGGCGCCAAAAAATTTACAAACAGACATGGGAGGAGAATTTTATAATAAAAGCTTCCAAAGTTTGATGGAAAAATACAAAATAAATCACTATTCAACATTTAGCACCACAAAAGCATCAATGGCTGAACGAGTAATTCGCACATTGAAATCAATGATTTGGAAGGGATTTAGTCTACAGGAAAATCATAAGTGGTTGAATCTATTACCAAAATTAACTGAGAAATACAACTCGACAAAACATCGGACTATCCAAATGCGACCGAATGATGTGAATAAAAAGAATGCAAAATCACTTCTTGATACTATTTATAACCGGATAAAAATGACAGGCACCGCAAAGTTTAATAAGGGTGATTATGTACGCATCAGTAAACATAGACAAGCTTTTGTGAAGGGTTACACACCAAACTGGTCCAATGAAATTTTTGTTATTGATAAAGTTCAATTCACGAATCCTGTAACCTACATTCTCAAAGATCACGCTGGTCAAATCATAAAAGGCGGATTTTATAGTTATGAATTACAAAGGGTTGCGTATCCAGACGTTTATCTTGTGGAGAAAGTGTTGAAACGGAGAGGGGATGAATTATATATAAAATGGTTGGGTTTTGACAATAGGCCCAATAGTTGGATTCATAAGGACAATGTTTCTAACTGAATGAAGCTGAATCTCATTTTTCAATAGTCACTTGAATGATCAACATGTCTGCGATAATTGTAGACCTACAAGGCTTTCAAGTCTATGATGATGATAAGATTAAATTTATCTGTAAGGAAATTGCTGCCTTAGACATGCATACTGACCTCTGCAGATCGAAAATATTCCTACCCCCTTATTCATGGTCTAAATTGGATACTAAAAGCAAAAAGACAGTTTTGTGGTTGTCCAGTAAACACCACAGTCTGGACTGTCAATCCGGCAATACAGATTATTGCCTTTTGGAGAATATTGTTCAGGATATGCTGAAAAACGCTTCTAAGGTATACGTTAAAGGAAATGAAAAATTAAAGTGGTTGAAAGAGATATTGGGATCGAAGACAATAGATATTGTCAATATAGAGCAGTTAGGCTGTCCATCTCTAAAGGAGCTCTGTGAACCCTCAAAATTAAGTTCCTGTGACTCTCATAGCAAAAATTGCGCCTTAAAAAATGTTCATATATTGAAAGATTGGTATAAACAACGATTTACAGCTCTTAATTAATTCCAAAAGTTCTATGGATGTGGTATACTACACTTCATGCTAGAGGAAGAAATTGCGTGTATGCCGATGGAATTCATAATCGTATTTGCATCAGGTCAAATTGATGATCTATGGAACAAGTTTCCTCAGGAATGGCGAGCTAATAGAAAATTCCAAGAGTATCGACGCTGCACCGAACATTGTTTGACGACCTCTGAGGATCAAGTTGGCAATTCATTCCCATTGAAGAAAAATTGTTTTAAATGTAATATTGTATTGTAATATTTGATACTTGAGAATAAACTGTTTTAATAAATTTGATGTGTTTCATTCAGACCCCTGAATAAGTAAAACAGGAAGTTTGCATTAATTATTTTATTTCATTAGACCAATACAGAACCTTTAAATTCTTGACTTATAAACAGGTTTCATACAATTAATTTTATAGTTTAACATCTAACATCAACTACAGAGCATCAGAACTATTCGTATTCCAAAAGACAAATCAACCAAATGATGCAATATTTAATACTTAAAAATAAACTCCTTCAAGAATTTGATGTGTTTTATTCACACCCCTGGGGATTTTCACATAAATAAAACAGGAAGTTTGCATTAATTATTTTATTTCATTAAACCAATGGTATGACATAACATTCAAATTCTCAATTAATGTACAAGTTCCGTTCGTTTAATTCTATTTTGTAATACAGACATTAATATTGGTTCATAAAAATTCTTAATTTTAAATTGAAAGCGAACTCTGTCTATGGCTACTTGCATCGAAACATTCTTTCTTGCTGCCCTGTATGCAAATGTCCAGGTGTGCATGTGATAAATTTGAATACTGTCACTGAACCGCACTTTCATTTTTTCAAGTCTAAAGCTTCGACACTTTTAATTAATCCTCGCATTACACAATAATTGTTGATATCATTTTTCAACAGCTGAAGCTTTAACAAATACTTATTGATTTCACTTCTTATATTGTTTTTGTTGACTTTTCTGCGCACTGAAGGCTTATAAATCACCATCTTCATTGTCCGTCTTTGTATTCGATCGTCATTCAGAGTGAGCTGTTAGTTGAATGTTCTAAATTGCCATCTGCACCATCTTTTTAAGCGGAAGTGAATTCGATATCGACAACTTTTCCAATTTTCCCTTTGGATGTGATGTACAGTTTTCCAGCGGTTGCTTGCTTGTTCAAATCAATTATATCTTCATCGGTCAGTTGGTTGAATCTTGCACCAAGGAAAAGGATGTTAGTTGTCAACTCCAGAACTATCTTCTCTCCAAATGTTGTTGACACGCGCCGACAGTTATTGACTTTGTATTTTTTACCCTTCTTCAGGTTACTTAGTGAAATTGGTTCTTTCACCTGAGCGATTTGATTCATCTTTTGGAATAGAGCCATTTTGATGTTTTGTAGTTGAAGTCAGATATTAAACTAATCTGCAAAGAGCAAAGTGATCTTTTTATACTAAAATAATTTCTCCCACTCTAGAAAAACTTTGAATACGGGTTAACGGTTTTACTCTGATGAAACTGTACTTTCAACCCCAAAATTAAAATTTGCAAAGATGTTGGCACGGCTGTTTGTTTGTGTTGCTATAATAAAATTTATTCGTATCATGTGCTATGACATTGTAACTCGCGAGCTTGAACTCAATTGTACCTTCAACCGCAAGATAAAAATTTGCAAAGATGCTGGTATCGCAATGGCCATTTGTTTGCGTTCTGATGTTTATTAAAGTGCAAAATTTATTCATATGTTACAAACAATACAACAGAAATATGAAAAAGGGGGCTTACATATCAACCGCAAGATAGAAATTTGCAAGGATGTTTGAATAACTGCTGCTATTTAGCGTAATTATTGAAGTGCAAAATTCATTCAGAAGCTATATATGAACCATCATACTGCAATATGACATCGTTTTGAGCTTAGTATGAAAAAGGGAATTGTGCACCTAAGCTGCATCAGTCTAAAATGAATACCATTGAAGTGATGAAGAGCAGATTTAATAATTTGCGGGACCAATTTTAAAAATGGCGGCCTGGTCGGCGGTTACTAGATGACGTCATAGTTTGCACGTGTGAATGAGTCATAAGTTCAGGTGGGCAATGACATGTGTCCGCTTATAGCTCAGGAATGCACCTGATTAATTATTACACCTGAGGAGGCACGCGTCCAACACGTGTCCGAGGATGTTTAACCCGCATTAACCCCAAGTGCTCGTGTCTTAACACCTGCTAACTAGGAACGCGTCTTAAGTTCAATGCACGTGTCTCATTATCACCTGAAGATGAGTCATACCCAATATTAACCCCCAGTGACGGCAGATGTGTAATTGTAACACCAGGAATGTGTCTTAAGTTCACTGTACTTTTGTGCTAGGAGGGCAATGACTGAGGGTATGTTCAGGTGTGCAATATTGCTGTTAGAATGCAGCTGGGGATGAGTCACATTAACATTGAGCTCTATTGGGTTTTATGTATTAGTTGAATTACAATAATTTTGTTCACACTTTGTGCTAATGATAAGCGTCTGGGACCTTGCCAAGCTAGCGCTAGGTATAGTATGTTCAATCACACACTACCGTCTTGAAATTTTGTCGTGGCTGCGGTGACGGGCTAGCCGAGCAGCGGTACGTGTGACCTACAGCCGCAGCTTCAGGTATAGTATGCTCAGCGGCAAAGAGGATCAAGAATAAAATTTAACTTCAAGATCTGCAAAATATTGATCGCACCCGCATATGACCACATGTTAATTATGCACCCCATCGCTGGGTCAGGGTTGAATGCACCCTGGGGTTATGACACACGGCGGCGGCGGCAGGGCGGCGGCAAAAGCCCGGTGATCTGACGGTCTCGTTGTCCGCGAGAGCCATCGCGATTGCCGACTAGCCGAACAGCAAAAGTGCGGTGATGGCGGCCATTTTGAAATTGGTCCCGTAGCCCCCCTGCTTATCTACTACTATGAGGTCCTGAATAGGAATATGATCTTTTTGATTGTGAAAATCTGCGCGGAGAAGCCTGATTTCGACTTATCTCAAAGTTTTTAAAACTGCGAATAGCTCTCCAAAAACACGCAATATGATGTATTTGGTGCTAGATTCTGCCATATAACGCACTTTTGAAGCAAAATCTTGCTTCTGAGCAGATTTACAGAGTCAAAAACTTCTCTACGGGACTGAGAAGAAGCGCTGATAACTCGCTGGAAACGCAAAATTTTGTGCATTTGGGGACGGATTCATGCGTATTATGCTGTATTGGATAGATTTATGTGATTCGCGATACTTTGAAACTGCTCAGAATGTGGTAATTTTGACTTATTTCAAACTTCATATAACTGCAGATAGCGCTCTGAAAACACGGAATATGATGTTTTTGTTGATAGATTCATACATATTATGAGGTCCTGAATAGGAATATGAACTTTTTGATTGTGAAAATCTACGCGGGAAAGCGTGATTTCGACTTATTCCAAAGTTAGTAAAACTGCGAATAGCACTCTAAAAACACGAAATATGATGTATTTGGTGCTAGATTCTGCCATTAAACGCACTTTTGAAGCAAAATCTTGCTTCTGAGCAGATTTACAGAGCCAAAAATTTCTCAACGAGACTCAGAAAAAACGCTGATAACTCGCTGGAAACGCAAAATTTTGTTCGTTTGAGGACAGATTCATGCGTATTATGTTGTATTGGATAGATTTATGTGATTTGCGATACTTTGAAACTGCTCAGAATGTGGTAATTTTGACTTATTTCAGACTGCATATAACTGCAGATAGCGCTCTGAAAACACGAATATGATGTTTTTGTTGATAGATTCATACATATTATGAGGTCCTGAATGGGAATATGAACTTTTTGATTGTGAAAATCTGCGCGGAAAAGCGTGATTTCGACATATTCCAAAGTTTGTGAAACTGCAAATAGCACTCCAAAAACACGAAATATGATGTATTTGGTGCTAGATTCTGCCATATAACGCACTTTTGAAGCAAAATCTTGCTTCTGAGCAGATTTACAGAGTCAAAAAATTCTCAACGAGACTGAGAAAAAACGCTGATAACTCGCTGGAAAAACGAAATATGATGTTTTTGTTGATAGATTCATACATATTATGAGGTCTTGAATAGGAATATGAACTTTTAGATTGTGAATATCTGCGCGGAGAAGCGTGATTTCGACTCATTCCAAAGTTTGTAAAACTGCGAATAGCACTCTAAAAACACGAAATATGATGTATTTGGTGCTAGATTCTGTCATATAACGCACTTTTGAAGCACAATCTTGCTTCTGAGCAGATTTACAGAGCCAAAGATTTCTCAACGAGTCTCAGAAAAAACGCTGATAACTCGCTGGAAACGCGGAATTTTGTGCATTTGAGGACGGATTCATGCGTATTATGTTGTATTGGATAGTTTTATGTGATTTGCGATACTTTTAAACTGCTCAGAATGTGGTAATTTTGATTTATTTCAAACTTCATATAACTGCAGATAGCGCTCGGAAACCACGAAATATGATGTTTTTGTTGATAGATTCATACATATTATGTGATCCTGAATAGGAATATGAACTTTTTGATTGTGAAAATCTGCGCGGAAAAGCGTGATTTCGACTTATTCCAAAGTTTGTAAAACTGCGAATAGCACTCTAAAAACACGAAATATGATGTATTTGGTGCTAGATTTTGCCATATAACGCACTTTTGAAGCAAAATCTTGCTTCTGAACAGGTTTAGAGAGTCAAAAATTTCTCAACGAGAATCAGAGAAAACGCTGATAATTCACTGGAAACGCAAAATTTGATGCGTTTGAGGACAGATTCATGCGTATCATGTTGTATTGGATAGATTTATGTGATTTGCGATACTTTGAAACTGCTCAGAATGTGGTAATTCTGACTTATTTCAAACTCCATAAAACTGCAGATGGCGCCCTGAAAACACGGAATATGATGTTTTTGTTGATAGATTCATACATATTATGAGGTCCTAGATCGGAATATGAACTTCTTGATTGAGAAAATCTGCGCGGGAAAGCATGATTCCGACTTATTCCAAAGTTTGTAAAACTGCGAATAGCACTCTAAAAACACGAAATATGATGTATTTGGTGCTGGATTCTGCCATATAACGCACTTTTGAAGCAAAATCATGCTCCTGAGCAGATTTACAGAGTCAAAAATTTCTCAACAAGACTTAGAAAAAACGCTGATAACCCATTGGAAACGCAAAATTTTGTGCATTTGAGGAGGAATTCATGCGTATTATGTTGTATTGGATAGATTTATGTGATTCGCGATACTTTGAAACTGCTCAGAATGTGGTAATTTTGACTTAATTCAAACTTCATATAACTGCAGATAGCGCTCTGAAAACACGGAATATGATGTTATCGTTATTAGAATTATACATATGATGAGGTCCTGAATAGAAATATGAACCTTTTGATTGTGAAAATTTGCGCGGAAAAGCGTGTGTTCGACTTGTTCTAAAGTTTGTAAAACTGCGAATAGCACTCTAAAAACACGAAATATGATGTAGTTGGTGCTAGATTCTGCCATATAACGCACTTTTGAAGCAAAATCTTGCTTCTGAGCAGATTTACAGAGTCAAAAATTTCTCAACGAGACTCAGAAAAAACGCTGATAACTCGCTGGAAACGCGAAATTTTGTGCATTTGAGGACGGATTCATGCGTATTATGTTGTATTGGATAGATTTATGTGATTTGCGATACTTTAAAACTGCTCGGAATGTGGTAATTTTGACTTATTTCAAACTTCATATAACTGCAGATAACGCTCTGGAAACACGGAATATGATGTTTTTGTTGATAGATTCATACATATTATGAGGTCTTGAATAGGAATATGAACTTTTTGATTGTGAAAATCTGCGCGGAAAAGCGTGATTTCGACTTATTCCAGAGTTTGTGAAACTGCGAAAAGCACTCTAAAAACACGAAATATGATGTATTTGGTGCTAGATTCTGCCATATAACGCACTTTTGAAGCAAAATCTTGCTTCTGAGCAGATTTACAGAGTCAGAAATTTCTCAACGAGACTCCGAAAGAACGCTGATAACTCACTGGAAACGCAAAATTTTGTGCATTTGGGGACGGATTCATGCGTATTATGTTGTATTGGATAGATTTATGTGATTTGCGATACTTTGAAACTGCTCAGAATTTGGTAATTTTGACTTATTTCAAACGTCATATAACTGCAGATGGCGCTCTGAAAACACGAAATATGATGTTTTTGTTGATGGATTCATACATATAATGAGGTCCCGAATGGAATATGATCTTCTTGATTGTGGAAATCTGCGCGGAAAAGCGTGATTCCGACTTATTACAAAGTTTGTAAAACTGCGAATAGCACTCTAAAAACACGAAATATGATGTAGTTGGTGCTAGATTCTGCCATATAACGCATTTTTGGAGCAAAATCTTGCCTCTGAGCGGATTTACAGAGTCAAAAATTTCTCGACGAGACTCAGAAAAAACGCTGATTACTCGCTGGAAACGCAAAATTTTGTGCATTTGAGGACGGATTCATGCGTAATATGTTGAATTGGATAGATTTACGTGACTTGCGATACTTTGAAACTGCTCAGAATGTGGTAATTTTGACTTATTTCAAACTTCATATAACTGCAGATAGCGCTCTGATAACACGGAATATGATGTTTTTGTTGATAGATTCGTACATATTATGAGGTCCTGAATAGGAATATGAACTTTTTGATTGTGAAAATCTGCGCGGAAAAGCGTTATTCCGACTTATTCCAAAGTGTGTAAAACTGCGAATAGCACTCTAAAAACACGAAATATGATGTATTTAGTGCTAGATTCTGCCATATAACGCACTTTTGAAGCAAAATCTTGCTTCTGAGCAGATTTACAGAGTCAAAAATTCCTCAACGAGACTCAGAAAAAACGCTGATAACTCGCTGGGATCACAAAATTTTGTGCATTTGAGGAAGGATTCATGCGTATTATGTTGTATTGGATAGATTTATTTGATTTGCGATACTTTGAAACTGCTCATAATGTGGTAATTTTGACTTATTTCAAACTTTATATAACTGCAGATAGCGCTCTGAAAACGCGGAATATGATGTTTTCGTTTATAGATTCATACATATTATGAGGTCCTGAATAGAAATATGAACTTTTTGATTGTGAAATTTCTCGCGGAAAAACGTGATTTCGACTAATTCCAAAGTTTGTAAAACTGCGAATAGCACTCTAAAAACACGAAATATGATGTGGTTGGTGCTAGATTCTGCCATATAACGCAGTTTTGGAGCAAAATCTTGCTTCTGAACAGATTCACTGAGTCAAAAATTTCTCAACGAGGCTCAGAAAAAACGCTGATAACTTGCTGGAAACGCAAAATTTTGTGCATTTGAGGACGGATTCATGCGTATTATGTTGTATAAGATAGATTTATGTGATTTGCGATACTCTGAAACTGCTCAGAATGTGGTAATTTTGACGTATTTCAAACGTCATATAACTGCAGATAGCGCTCTGAAAAAACGGAATATGATGTTTTTGTTGATAGATTCATACATACTATGAGGTCTTGAATAGGAATATGAACTTTTAGATTGTGAAAATCTGCGCGGAGAAGCGTGATTTCGACTCATTCCAAAGTTTGTAAAACTGCGAATAGCACTCTAAAAACACGAGATATGATATAGTTGGTGCTAGATTCTGCCATATAACGCATTTTTGGAGCAAAATCTTGCTTCTGAGCAGATTTACAGAGTCGAAAATTTCTCAACGAGACTCAGAAAAATCGCTGATAACTCGCTGGAAACGCAAAATTTTGTGCATTCGAGGACGGATTCATGCGTATTATGTTGTATTGGATAGATTTATGTGATTTGCGATACTTTGAAACTGCTCAGAATGTGGTAATTTTGAATTATTTCAATCTTCATATAACTGCAGATAGCGCTCAGAAAACACGGAATATGATGTTTTTGTTGATAGATTCATATATATTATGAGGTCCTGAATAGAAATATTAACTTTTTAATTGTGAAAATCTGCGCGGAAAAGCGTGACTTCGACTTATTCCAAAGTTTGTAAAACTGCGAATAGCACTCTAAAAACTCGAAATATGATGTATCTGGTGCTAGATTTTGCCATATAACGCACTTTTGGAGCAAAATCTTGCTTCTGAGCAGATCTACAGAGTCAAAAATGTATCAACGAGACTCAGAAGAAACGCTGATAACTCGCTGGAAACGCAGAATTTTGTGCATTTAAGGACGGATTCATGCGTATTATGTTATATTGGATGGATTTATGTGATTTGCGATACTTTGAAACTGCTCAGAATGTGGTAATTTTGACTTATTTCAAACTTCATATAACTGCAGATAGTGCTCTGAAAACACGGAATATGATGTTTTTGTAGATAGATTCATACATATTATAAGGTCCTGAATGAGAATATGAACTTTTTGATTTTGAAAATTTGCGCGGAAAAGCGTGATTTCGACTTATTCCAAAGTTTGTAATACTGCGAATAGCACTCTAAAAACACAAAATATGATGTATTTGGTGCTAAATTCTGCCATATAACGCACTTTTGAAGCAAAATCTTACTTCTGAGCAGATTTACAGAGTCAAAAATGTATCAACGAGACTTAGAAAAAACGCTGATAACTCGCTGGAAACGCAGAATTTTGTGCATTTAAGGACGGATTCATGCGTATTATTTTATATTGGATGGATTCATGTGATTTGCGATACTTTGAAACTGCTCAGAATTTGGTAATTTTGACTTATTTCAAACTTCATATAACTGCAGATAGCGCTCTGAAAACACGGAATATGATGTTTTTGTTGATTGATTCATACATATTATGAGGTCCTGAATAGGAATATGAACTTTTGGATTGTGAAAATCTGCGCCTAAAAGCGTGATTCCGACTTATTCCAAAGTTTGTAAAACTGCGAATAGCACTCTGAAAACACGAAATATGATGTATTTGGTGCTAAATTCTTCTATATAACGCACTTTTGAAGCAAAATCTTGCTTCTGAGCAGATTCACAGTCAGAAATTTCTCAACGAGACTCAGAAAAAACGCTGACAACTCGCTGGAAACGCAAAATTTTGTGCATTCGAGGACGGACTCATGCGTATTATGTTGTATTGGATAGAATTATGTGATTTGCGATACTTTGAAACTGCTCAGAATGTGGTAATCCTGACTTATTTCACACTTGATATAACTGCAGATAGCGCTCTGAGAACAACGAATATAATGTTCTTGTTGATGGATTCATACATATCATGAGGTCCTGAATAGGAATATGAACTTTTTGATTGTGAAAATCTGCGCGGAAAAGCGTGAATTTGACTTATTCCAAAGTTTGTAGAACTGCGGATAGCACTTTAAAAACACGAAATATGATGTATTTGGTGCTAGATTCTGCCATATAACGCACTTTTGAAGCAAAATCTTGCTTCTGAGCAGATTTACAGAGTCAAAAATTTCTCAACGATACTCAGAAAAAACGCTGATTACTCACTGGAAACGCAAAATTTTGTGCATTTGGGGACGGATTCATGCGTATTATGTTGTATTGGATAGATTTGTGTGATTTGCGATACTTTGAAACTGCTCAGAATGTGGTAATTTTGACTTATTTCAAACTTCATATAACTGCAGATAGCACTCTGAAAACAGGAGATATGATGTTTTTGTTGATGGATTCATACATATTATGAGTTCCTGAATAGGGATATGAACTTTTTGATGGTGAAAATCTGCCCGGAAAAGCGTTATTTCGACTTATTCCAGAGTTTGTTAAACTGCGAATAGCACTCTAAAAACACGAAATATGATGTATTTGGTGCTAGATTTTGCCATATAACGCATTTCTGAAGCAAATTCTTGCTTCTGAGCAGATTTACAGAATCAAAAATTTCTCAACGAAACTCAGAAAAAACGCTGATAACACGCTGGAAACGCAAAATTTTGTGCATTTGAGAACGAATTCATGCGTATTATGTTGTATTGGATAGAGTTATGTGATTTGCGATACTTTGAAACCGCTGAGAATGTGGTAATTTTGACTTATTTCAAACTTCATATAACTGCAGATAGCGCTATGAAAACACGAGATATGATGTTTTTGTTGATGGATTCATACATATTATGAGTTCCTGAATAGGAACATGAACTTTTTGATTGTGAAAATCTGCCCGGAGAAGCGTGATTTCGACTTATTCCAAAGTTTGCAAAACTGCGAATAGCACTTTAAAAACACGAAATATGATGTATTTGGTGCTAGATTCTGCCATATAACGCATTTCAGAAGCAAAATCACGCTTCTGAGCAGATTTATAGAATCAAAAATTTCTCAACGAGACTTAGAAAAAACGCTGATAACTCGCTGGAAACGCATTATTTTTTTGCATTTGAGGACGGATTCATGCGTATTATGTTGTATTGGATAGATTTATGTGATTTGCGATACTTTGAAACCGCTGAGAATGTGGTAATTTTGATTTATTTCAAACTTCATATAACTGCAGATAGCGCTCTGAAAACACGAGATATGATGTTTTTGTTGATGGATTCATACATTTTATGAGTTCCTGAATGAAAATATGAACTTTTTGATCGTGGAAATCTGCGCGGAAAAGCGTGATTTCGACTTATTCCAAAGTTTGTAAAACTGCAAATAGCGCTCTGAAAACACGAGATATGATGTATCTGGTGCTAGATTCTGCCATATAACGCATTTTTGAAGCAAAATCTTGCTTCTGAGCAGATTTACAGAGTCAAAAATTTCTCAACGAAACTCAGAAAAAACGCTGATAACTCGCTGGAAACGCAAAATTTTGTGCATTTAGGACGGATTCATGCGTATTACGTTGTATCGGATAGATTTATGTGATTTGCGATACTTTCAAACCACTGAGAATGTGGTGATTCTGACTTATTTCAAACTTCATATAACTGCAGATAGCGCTCTGAAAACACGGAATATAATGTTTTTGTTGATAGATTCATACATATTATGAGGTCCTGAATAGGAATATGAACTTTTTGATTGGGAAAATCCGCGCGGAAAGCGTGATTTCGACTCATTCCAAAGTTTGTAAAACTGCGAATAGCACTCTGAAAACACGAAATATGATGTATTTGGTGCTAGATTCTTCTATATAACGCACTTTTGAAGCAGAATCTTGCTTCTGAGCAGATTCACAGTCAGAAATTTCTCAACGAGACTCAGAAAAAACGCTGACAACTCGCTGGAAACGCAAAATTTTGTGCATTCGAGGACGGACTCATGCGTATTATGTTGTATTGGATAGAATTATGTGATTTGCGATGCTTTGAAACTGCTCAGAATGTGGTAATTCTGACTTATTTCACACTTGATATAACTGCAGATAGCGCTCTGAAAACAACGAATATAATGTTCTTGTTGATGGATTCATACATATCATGAGGTCCTGAATAGGAATATGAACTTTTTGATTGTGAAAATCTGCGCGGAAAAGCGTGAATTTGACTTATTCCAAAGTTTGTAGAACTGCGGATAGCACTTTAAAAACACGAAATATGATGTATTTGGTGCTAGATTCTGCCATATAACGCACTTTTGAAGCAAAATCTTGCTTCTGAGCAGATTTACAGAGTCAAAAATTTCTCAACGATACTCAGAAAAAACGCTGATTACTCACTGGAAACGCAAAATTTTGTGCATTTGGGGACGGATTCATGCGTATTATGTTGTATTGGATAGATTCGTGTGATTTGCGATACTTTGAAACTGCTCAGAATGTGGTAATTTTGACTTATTTCAAACTTCATATAACTGCAGATAGCGCTCTGAAAACACGGAATATAATGTTTTTGTTGATAGATTCATACATATTATGAGGTCCTGAATAGGAATATGAACTTTTTGATTGTGAAAATCTGCGCGGAAAGCGTGATTTCGACTCATTCCAAAGTTTGTAAAACTGCGAATAGCACTCTAAATATACGAAATATGATGTATTTGGTGCTAGATTCTGCCTTATAACGCACTTCTAAAGCAAAATCTTGCTTCTGAGCAGATTTACAGAGTCAAAAATTTCTCAACGATACTCAGAAAAAACGCTGATTACTCACTGGAAACGCAAAATTTTGTGCATTTGGGGACGGATTCATGCGTATCATGTTGTATTGGATAGATTGATGTGATTTGCGATTCTTTGAAACTGCTCAGAATGTGGTAATTTTGACTTATTCCAAACTTCATATAACTGCAGATAGTGCTCTGGAAACACGGAATATGATGTTTCTGTTGATAGATCCATACATATTATGATGTCCTGAATAGGAATATGAACTTTTTGATTGTGAAAATCTGCGCGGAAAAGCGTGATTTCGACTTGTCCCAAAGTTTGTAAAACTGCGAATAGCACTCTAAAAACACGTAATATGATGTATTTGGTGCTAGACTCTGCCATATAACGCACTTTTGAAGCAAAATCTTGCCTCTGAGCAGATATACAGAGTCAAAAATTTCTCAACGAGACTCAGAAAAAACGCTGATAAGTCGCTGGAAACGCAGAACTTTGTGCATTTGAGGACGGATTCATGCGTATTATATTGAATTGGATAGATTTATGTGGTATGCGATACTTTGAAACTGCTCAGAATGTGGTAATTTTGACTCATTTCAAACTTCATATAACTGCAGATAGCGCTCTGGAAACACGGAATATGATGTTTTTGTTGATAGATTCATACATATTATGAGGTCCTGAATGGGAATATGAACTTTTTGATTGTGAAAATCTGCGCGGAAAAGCGTGATTCCAACTCATTCCAAAGTTTGTAAAACTACGAATAGCACTCTAAAAACACGAAATATGATGTATTTGGTGCTAGATTCTGCCATATAACGCACTTTTGGAGCAAAATCCTGCTTCTGAGCAGATTTACAGAGTCAAAAATTTTTCAATGAGACTCAAAAGAAATGCTGATAACTCGCTGGAAACGCAAAATTTTGTGCATTTGGGGACAGATTCATGCGTATCATGTAGTATTGGATAGATTTATGTGATTTGCGATACTTTGAAACAGCTCAGAATGTGGTAATTTTGACTTATTTCAAACTTCATATAACTGCAGCTAGCGCTCTGAAAACTCGGAATATGATGTTTTTGTTGATAGATTCATACATATTATGATGTCCTGAATAGGAATATAAACTTTTTGATTGTGAAAATCTGCGCGGAAAAGCGTGATTTCGACTTATTCCAAAGTTTGTAAAACTGCGAATAGCACTCTAAAAACACGAAATATGATGTATTTGGTACTAGACTCTGCCATATAACGCACTTTTGAAGCAAAATCTTGCTTCTGAGCAGATTTACAGAGTCAAAAATTAATCAACGAGACTTAGAAAAAACGCTGATAACTCGCTGGAAACGCAAAATTTTGTGCATTTGAGGACGAATTCATGCGTATTATGTTGTATTGGATAGATTTATGTGATTTGCGATACTTTGAAACTGCTCAGAATGTGGTAATTTTGAATTATTTCATACTTCATATAACTGCAGATAGCGCTCTGAAAACACGGAATATGATGTTTTTGTTGATAGATTCATACATATTATGGGGTCCTGAATAGGAATATAGACTTTTTGATTGTGAAAATCTGCGCGAAAAAGCGTGATTTCGACGCTTCCCAGAGTTTGTAAACTGCGAATAGCACTCTAAAAACACTAAATATGATGTATTTGATGCTAGATTCTGCCATATAACGCACTTTTGAAGCAAAATCTTGCTTCTGAGCAGATTTACAGAGTCGAAAATTTCTCAACTAGACTCAGAAAAAACGCTGATAACTCGCTGGAAACACAAAATTTTGTGCATTCGAGGACGGATTCATGCGCATTATGTTGTATTGGATAGATTTATGTGATTTGCGATACTTTGAAACCGCTGAGAATGTGGTAATTTTGACTTATTTCAAACTTCATATAACTGCAGA
>CAXDIG010000333.1:0-27482 GCA_963989225.1 Dromius quadrimaculatus | reverse complement strand
TTGCTTCAGAAATGCGTTATATGGCAGAATCTAGCACCAAATACATCATATTTCGTGTTTTTAGAGTGATATTCGCAGTTTTACAAATTTTGGAATAAGTCGGAATCACGCTTTTCCGGGCAGATTTTCACAATCAAAAAGTTCATATTTCTATCCAGAAACTCATAATATGTATGAATCCATGAACAAAAACATCATATCTCGTGTTTCAGAGCGCTATCTGCAGTTATATGAAGTTTGAAATAAGTCAAAATTACCACATTCTCAGCGGTTTCAAAGTATTGCAAATCACATAATACGCATGAATCTGTCCTCAAATGCACAAAATTTTGCGTTTCCAGCGAGTTATCAGCGTTTTGTCTGAGTTTCGTTGAGAAATTTTTGATTCTGTAAATCTGCTCAGAAGCAAGATATTGCTTCAGAAATGCGTTATATGGCAGAATCTAGCACCAAATACATAATATTCCGTGTTTTTAGATTGCTATTCGCAGTTTCACAAACTTTGGAATGAGTCGGATTCACGCTTTTCTGAGCAGATTTACAGAACCAAAAATTTCTCAACGAAACTCAGAAAAAAACGCTGATAACTTGCTAAAAACGCAAAATTTTGTGCATTTGTGGACGGATTCAGGTGTATTATGTTGTATTGGATAGATTTATGTGATTTGCGATACTTTGAAACCGCTGAGAATGTGGTAATTTTGACTTATTTCAAACTTCATATAACTGCAGATAGCGCTCTGAAAACCACGAGATATGATGTTTTTGTTGATGGATTCATACATACTATGTGTTCCTGAATAGGAATATGAACTTTTTGATTGTGAAAATCTGCCCGGAAAAAGCGTTATTTCGACTTATTCCAAAGTTTATAAAAGTGCGAATACCACTCTAAAAACACGAAATATGATGTATTTGGTGCTAGATTCTGCCATATAACGCAATTTTGAAGCAAAATCTTGCTTCTGAGCAGATTTACAGAATCAAAAATTTCTCAACGAAACTCAGAAAAAACGCTGATCACTCGCTGGAAACTCAAAATTTTGTGCATTTGAGGACGGATTCATGCGTATTATGATGTATTGGATAGATTTATGTAATTTGCGATACTTTGAAACCGCTGAGAATGTGGTAATTTTGACTTATTTCAAACTTCATATAACTGCAGATAGCGCTCTGAAAACACGAGATATGATGTTTCTGTTGATGGATTCATACATATTATGAGTTCCTGAATAGAAATATGAACTTTTTGATTGTAAAAATCTTCCCGGAGAAGCGTGATTTCGACTTATTCCAAAGTTTGTGAAACTGCGAATAGCACTCTAAAAACAAGAAATACGATGTATTTGGTGCTAGATTCTGCCATATAACGCATTTCTGAAGCAAAATCTTGCTTCTGAGCAGATCTACAGAATCAAAAATTTTTCAACGAAACTCAGAAAAAACGCTGATAACTCGCTGGAAACGCAAATTTTTGTGCATTTGAGGACAGATTCATGTGTATTATGTTGTATTGGATAGATTCATGTGATTTGCGATACTTTGAAACCGCTGAGAATGTAATAATTTTGGATTATTTCAAACTTCATATAACTGCAGATAGCGCTCTGAAAACACGAGATATGTTGTTTTTTGTTGATGGATTCATACATATTATGAGTTCCTGAATGAGAATATGACCTTTTTGATTGTAAAAATCTGCTCGGAAAAGCGTGAATACGACTCATTCCAAAGTTTGTGAAACTGCGAATAGAAATGCGTTATATGGCAGAATCTAGCACCAAATACATCATATTTCGTGTTTTTAGAGTGCTATTCGCAGTTTTACAAACTTTGGAATAAGTCGGAATCACGCTTCTCCGGGCAGATTTTCACAATCAAAGAGTTCATATTCTAATTCAGGAATTCATAATATGTATGAATCCATTAACAAAAACATCATATCTCGTGTTTTCAGAGCGCTATCTGCAAATATATGAAGTTTGAAATAAGTCAAAATTACCACATTCTCTGCGGTTTCAAAGTATCGCAAATCACATAAATCTATCCAATACAACATAATACGCATGAATCCGTCCTCAAATGCACAAAATTTTGCGTTTCCAGCAAGTTATCAGCGTTTTTCCTGAGTTTCGTTGAGAAATTTTTGATTCTGTAGATCTGCTCAGAAGCAAGATTTTGCTTCAGAAATGCGTTATATGGCAGAATCTAGCACCAAATACATCATATTTCGTGTTTTTAGAGTGATATTCGCAGTTTTACAAACTTTGGAATAAGTCGGAATCACGCTTTTCCGGGCAGATTTTCACAATCAAAAAGTTCATATTTCTATCCAGAAACTCATAATATGTATGAATCCATGAACAAAAACATCATATCTCGTGTTTTCAGAGCGCTATCTGCAGTTATATGAAGTTTGAAATAAGTCAAAATTACCACATTCTCAGCGGTTTCAAAGTATTGCAAATCACATAATACGCATGAATCTGTCCTCAAATGCACAGAATTTTGCGTTTCCAGCGAGTTATCAGCGTTTTGTCTGAGTTTCGTTGAGAAATTTTTGATTCTGTAAATCTGCTCAGAAGCAAGATATTGCTTCAGAAATGCGTTATATGGCAGAATCTAGCACCAAATACATAATATTCCGTGTTCTTAGATTGCTATTCGCAGTTTCACAAACTTTGGAATGAGTCGGATTCACGCTTTTCTGAGCAGATTTACAGAACCAAAAATTTCTCAACGAAACTCAGAAAAAACGCTGATAACTTGCTAAAAACGCAAAATTTTGTGCATTTGTGGACGGATTCAGGTGTATTATGTTGTATTGGATAGATTTATGTGATTTGCGATACTTTGAAACCGCTGAGAATGTGGTAATTTTGACTTATTTCAAACTTCATATAACTGCAGATAGCGCTCTGAAAACACGAGATATGATGTTTTTTGTTGATGGATTCATACATACTATGTGTTCCTGAATAGGAATATGAACTTTTTGATTGTGAAAATCTGCCCGGAAAAGCGTTATTTCGACTTATTCCAAAGTTTATAAAAGTGCGAATACCACTCTAAAAACCACGAAATATGATGTATTTGGTGCTAGATTCTGCCATATAACGCAATTTTGAAGCAAAATCTTGCTTCTGAGCAGATTTACAGAATCAAATTTCTCAACGAAACTCAGAAAAAACGCTGATCACTTGCTGGAAACTCAAAATTTTGTGCATTTGAGGACGGATTCATGCGTATTATGATGTATTGGATAGATTTATGTAATTTGCGATACTTTGAAACCGCTGAGAATGTGGTAATTTTGACTTATTTCAAACTTCATATAACTGCAGATAGCGCTCTGAAAACACGAGATATGATGTTTCTGTTGATGGATTCATACATATTATGAGTTCCTGAATAGAAATATGAACTTTTTGATTGTAAAAATCTTCCCGGAGAAGCGTGATTTCGACTTATTCCAAAGTTTGTGAAACTGCGAATAGCACTCTAAAAACAAGAAATACGATGTATTTGGTGCTAGATTCTGCCATATAACGCATTTCTGAAGCAAAATCTTGCTTCTGAGCAGATCTACAGAATCAAAAATTTTTCAACGAAACTCAGAAAAAAACGCTGATAACTCGCTGGAAACGCAAAATTTTGTGCATTTGAGGACAGATTCATGTGTATTATGTTGTATTGGATAGATTCATGTGATTTGCGATACTTTGAAACCGCTGAGAATGTAATAATTTTGGATTATTTCAAACTTCATATAACTGCAGATAGCGCTCTGAAAACACGAGATATGTTGTTTTTGTTGATGGATTCATACATATTATGAGTTCCTGAATGAGAATATGACCTTTTTGATTGTAAAAATCTGCTCGGAAAAGCGTGAATACGACTCATTCCAAAGTTTGTGAAACTGCGAATAGAAATGCGTTATATGGCAGAATCTAGCACCAAATACATCATATTTCGTGTTTTTAGAGTGCTATTCGCAGTTTTACAAACTTTGGAATAAGTCGGAATCACGCTTCTCCGGGCAGATTTTCACAATCAAAGAGTTCATATTCTAATTCAGGAATTCATAATATGTATGAATCCATTAACAAAAACATCATATCTCGTGTTTTCAGAGCGCTATCTGCAAATATATGAAGTTTGAAATAAGTCAAAATTACCACATTCTCTGCGGTTTCAAAGTATCGCAAATCACATAAATCTATCCAATACAACATAATACGCATGAATCCGTCCTCAAATGCACAAAATTTTGCGTTTCCAGCAAGTTATCAGCGTTTTTCCTGAGTTTCGTTGAGAAATTTTTGATTCTGTAAATCTGCTCAGGAGCCAGATTTTGCTCAGAAATGCGTAATATGACAGAATCTAGCACCAGATACATCATATTTTGTGTTTTTAGAGTGCTATTCGCAGTTTTACAAACTTTAGAATAAGTCGTAATCACGCTTTTCCGGGAAAATTTTCACGATCAAAAAGTTCATATTCTCATTCAGGAACTCATAATATGTATGAATCCATCAACAAAAACATCATATCTCGTGTTTTCAAAGCGCTATCTGCAGTTATATGAAGTTTGAGATAAGTCAAAATTACCACATTCTCAGCGGCTTCAAAGTATCGCAAATCACATAAATCTATCCAATACAACATGATACGCATGTATCCGTCCTCAAATGCACAGAATTTTGCGTTTCCAGCGAGTTATCAGCGTTTTTTCTGAGTTTCGTTGAGAAATTTTTGAATCTGTAAATCTGCTCAGAAGCAAGATTTTGCTTCAGAAATGCGTTATATGGCAGAATTTAGCACCAAATACATCATATTTCGTGGTTTTCAGAGTGCTATTCGCAGTTTTACAAACTTTGGAATAAGTCGAAATCACGCTTTTCTGCGCAGATTTTCACAATCGAAAAGTTCATATTCCTATTCAGGAACTCATAATACATATGAATCCATCAACAAGAACATCATATCTCGTGTTTTCAGAGCGATATCTGCAGTTATATGAAGTTTGAAATAAGTCAAAATTACCACGTTCTCAGCGGTTACAAAGTTTCGCAAATCACATAAATCTATCCCAATACAACATAATACGCATGAATACGTCCTCAAATGCACAAAATTTTGCGTTTCCAGCGAGTTCTCAGCGTCTTTTCTGAGTTTCGTTGAAAAATTTTTGATTCTGTAGATCTGCTCAGAAGCAAGATTTTGCTTCAGAAATGCGTTATGTGGCAGAATCTAGCACCAAATACATCATATTTCGTGTTTTTAGAGTGCTATTCGCAGTTTACAAACTTTGGAATAAGTCGAAATAACGCTTTTCCGCGCAGATTTTCACAATCGAGAAGTTCATATTCCTATTCAGGAACTCATAATACATATGAATCCATCAACAAGAACATCATATCTCGTGTTTTCAGAGCGATATCTGCAGTTATATGAAGTTTGGAATAAGTCAAAATAACCATATTCTCAGCGGTTTCAAAGTATCGCAAATCACATAAATCTATCCAATGCAACATAATACGCATGTATCTGTCCTCAAATGCACAAAATTTTGCGTTTCCAGCGAGTTATCAGCGTTTTTTCAGAGTTCGTTGGGAAATTTTTGATTCTGTAAATCTGGTCAGAAGCAAGATTTTGCTTCAGAAATGCGTTATATGGCAGAATCTAGCACCAAATACATCATATTTCGTGTTTCTAGAGTGCTATTCGCAGATTCACAAACTTTGGAATAAGTCGAAATCACGCTTTCCCGGGCAGATTTTCACAATCAAAAAAATCATATTCCCATTCAGGAACTCATAATATGTATGAATCCATCAACAAAAACATCATATCTCGTGTTTTCAGAGCGCTATCTGCAGTTATATGAAGTTTGAAATAAGTCAAAATTACCACATTCTCAGCGGTTTCAAAGTATCGCAAAACACATAAATCTATTCAATACAACATAATACGCATGAATCCGTCCTCAAATGCACAAATTCAGCGTTTCCAGCGAGTTATCAGCGTTTTTTCTGAGTTTCGTTGAGAAGTTTTTGATTCTGTAAATCTGCTCAGAAGCAAGATTTTACTTCAGAAATGCGTTATATAGCGAAATCTAGCACCAACTACATCATATTTCGTGTTTTTAGAGTGCTATTCGCAGTTTTACAAACTTTGGAGTTAGTCGAAATCACGCTTTTCCGGGAAGATTTTCACAATCAAAAAGTTCATATTCCTATTCAGGAACTCATAATATGTATGAATCCATCAACAAAAACATCATATCTCGTGTTTTCAGAGCGCTATCTGCAGTTATATGAAGTTTGAAATAAGTCAAATTATCACATTCTCAGCGGTTTCAAAGTATCGCAAATCACATAAATCTATCCAATACAACATAATACGCATGAATCCGTCCTCAAATGCACAAAATTCTGCGTTTCCAGCGAGTTATCAGCGTTTTTTCTGAGTTTCGTTGAGAAATTTTTGATTCTGTAAATCTGCTCAGAAGCAAGATTTTGCTTCAGAAATAAGTTATATGGCAGAATCTAGCACCAAATACATCATATTTCGTGGTTTTAGAGTGCTTTTCGCAGTTTAACAAACTTTGGAATAAGTCGAAATCACGCTTTTCCGGGCAGATTTTCACAATCAAAAAGTTCATATTCTAATTCAGGAACTCATAATATGTATGAATCCATCAACAAAAACATCATATCTCGTGTTTTCAGAGCGCTATCTGCAGTTATATGAAGTTTCAAATAAGTCAAAATTACCACATTCTCAGCGGTTTCAAAGTATCGCAAATCACATAAATCTATCCAATACAACATAATACGCATGTATCTGTCCTCAAATGCACAAAATTCTGCGTTTCCAGCAAGTTATCAGCGTTTTTCCTGAGTTTCGTTGAGAAATTTTTGATTCTGTAAATCTGCTCAGAAGCAAGATTTTGCTTCAGAAATGCGTTATATGGCAGAAT
This sequence comes from Dromius quadrimaculatus, assembly GCA_963989225.1. Classification (NCBI taxonomy): domain Eukaryota; kingdom Metazoa; phylum Arthropoda; class Insecta; order Coleoptera; family Carabidae; genus Dromius; species Dromius quadrimaculatus. The sequence continues at coordinate 20,491 of CAXDIG010000333.1, read as the reverse complement.
CAAGCACCAAATACATCATATTTTGTGTTTTTGGAGTGCTATTCGCAGTTTTACAAACTTTGGAATAAGTCGAAATCACGCTCTTTCCGGGAAGATTTTCACAATCAAAAAGTTCATATTCCTATTCAGGAACTCATTATATGTATGAAGCCATCAACAAAAACATCAAATCTCGTGATTTCAGAGCGCTATCCGCAGTTATATGATGTTTGAAATAAGTCAAAATTACCACATTCTCAGCAGTTTCAAAGTATCGCAAATCACATAAATCTATCCAATTTAACATAATACGCTTGAATCCGTCCTCAAATGCACAAAATTTTGCGTTTCCAGCGAGTTATCAGCGTTTTTTCTGAGTTTCGTTGAGAAATTTTTGATTCTGTAAATCTGCTCGGAAGCAAGATTTTGCTTCAGAAATGCGTTATATGGCAGAATCTAGCACCAAATACATCATATTTCGTGTTTTCAGAGTGCTATTCGCAGTTTTACAAACTTTGGAATGAGTCGGAATCACGCTTTTCCGGCAGATTTTCACAATCAAAAAGTTTATATTCTAATTCAGGAACTTATAATATGTATGAATCCATCAACAAAAACATCTTATCTTGTGTTTTTAGAGCGCTATCCGCAGTTATATGAAGTTTTGAAATAAGTCAAAATTACCACATTCACAGCGGTTTCAAAGTATCGCAAATCACATAAATCTATCCAATACAACATAATACGCATGAATCCGTCCTCGAATGCACAAAATTTTGCGTTTCCAGCGAGTTATCAGCGTTTTTCTTGAGTTTCGTTGAGAAATTTTTGATTCTGTAAATCTGCTCAGAAGCACGATTTTGCCTCAGAAATGCGTTATATGGCAGAATCTAGCACCAAATACATTATATTTCGTGTTTTCAGAGTGCTATTCGCAGTTGTACAAACTTTGGAATAAGTCGAAATCACGCTTTGCTGGGCAGATTTTCACAATCAAAAAGTTCATATTCCTATTCGGGAACGCATAATATGTATGAATCCATCAACAAAAACATCAATATCTCGTGTTTTCAGAGCGCTATCTGCAGTTATATGAAGTTTGAAATAAGTCAAAATTACCACACTCTCAGCGGTTTCAAAGTATCGCAAATCACATAAATCTATCCAATACAACATAATACGCATGAATCCGTCCTCAAATGCACAAAATTTTGCGTTTCCAGCGAGTTATCAGCGTTTTTTTCTGAGTTTCGTTGAGAAATTTTTGATTCTGTAAATCTGCTCAGAAGCAAGATTTTGCTTCAGAAATGCGTTATATGGCAGAATCTAGCACCAAATACATTATATTTAGTGTTTTCAGAGTGCTATTCGCAGTTGTACAAACTTTGGAATAAGTTGAAATCACGCTTTGCCGGGCAGATATTCACAATCAAAAAGTCCATATTCCTATTCAGGAACGCATAATATGTATGAATCCATCAACAAAAACATCATATCTCGTGTTTTCAGAGCGCTATCTGCAGTTATATGGAGTTTGAAATAAGTCAAAACTACCACACTCTCAGCGGTTTCAAAGCATCGCAAATCACATAAATCTATCCAATACAACATAATACGCATGAATCCGTCCTCAAATGCACAAAATTTTGCGTTTCCAGCGAGTTATCAGCGTTTTTTCTGAGTTTCGTTGAGAAATTTTTGATTCTGTAAATCTGCTCAGAAGCAAGATTTTGCTTCAGAAATGCGTTATATGGCAGAATCTAGCACCAAATACGTCTATTTTGTGTTTTTAGAGTGCTATTCGCAGTTTTACAAACTTTGGAATATGTCGAAATCACGCCTTTCCGGGCAGATTTTCACAATCAAAAAGTTCATATTCCTATTCAGGAACTCATAATATGTATGAATCCATCAACAAAAACATCATATCTCGTGTTTTCAGAGCGGTATCTGCAGTTATATGAAGTTTGAAGTAAGTCAAAATTACCACATTCTCAGCGGTCTCAAAGTATCGCAAATCACATAAACCTATCCAATACAACATAATACGCATGAATCTGTCCTCAAATGCACAAAATTTTGCGCTTCCAGCGAGTTATCAGCGTTTTTTCTGAGTTTCGTTGAGAAATTTTTATTCTGTAAATTTGCTCAGAAGCAAGATTTTGCTTCAGAAATGCGTTATATGGCAGAATCTAGCACCAAATACATCATATTTCGTGTTTTTAGAGTGCTATTCGCAGTTTTACAATCTTTGGAATAAGTCGAAATCACGCTTTTCCGGGCAGATTTTCACAATCAAAAAGTTCATATTCTCATTCAGGAACTCATAATATGTATGAATACATCAACAAAAACATCATATCTCGTGTTTTCAGAGCGCTATCTGCAGTTATATGAAGTTTGAAATAAGTCAAAATTACCACATTCTCAGCGGTTTCAAAGTATCGCAAATCACATGAATCTATCCAATACAACATAATGCGCATGAATCCGTCCTCAAATGCACAAAATTTTGCGTTTCCAGCGAGTTATCAGCGTTTTTTCTGAGTTTCGTTGAGAAATTTTTGATTCTGTAAATCTGCTCGGAAGCAAGATTTTGCTTCAGAAATGCGTTATATGGCAGAATCTAGCACCAAATACATCATATTTCGTGTTTTTAGAGTGCTATTCGCAGTTTCACAATCTTTGGAATGAGTCGAGATCACGCTTTTCCGGGAAGATTTTCACAATCAAAAAGTTCATATTCCTATTCAGGAACTCATAATATGTATGAATCCATCAACAAAAACATCATATCTCGTGTTTTGGGAGCGCTATCTGCAGTTATATGAAGTTTGAAATAAGTCAAAATTACCACATTCTCAGCAGAAAAAACGTAAAGTGTGAAGTCGGAGTGAGAACACGCGCTTTTAGTCAGCCAATAATAAACTCGTTTTATTCGGGACTTATTGCTTAAACTAAGAGTGATACAATCACATAGTGAAGTTAAAGTGTAGGTGGTGAAGTGTAGAATAAATAAACTATATCCGTTTTAAAATACAAATAAATAATAGATAAAACAAAATCTCTCAATAATCGCTGGCTACTGACAGCCGTCCAAGGCGACTTGAGTCCGGTAGTGGCGTGCGACTGTGACGTATAAACAAAAACCAGTGGCGTAGAGGAAATTGTGTCCAAGTTTAAAAATTTTGAAAATAATAAAAATATAAAGGAAGAGAGGTGATTTGGGAATGAGTAAAAGATCGAGAAGTAGAGAAGAGCAGGAACGCGAAAATATTTTTAGAGAAAGTAAAAAGTTAATTAGATCACCAGAACAAAGAGAGCGTTAGAAAAATAATAAAGACCTCCAAAAACATAACACAAACACAGAGATAGACGTAGACACAGAAAAAATGGAAGAATTAAAGGAAATGTTACAAAAAATGATGAACATAATGGAAGGGAATCAAAAGGAATTAAAACAAGAGATAAAAAAATATTAAGACAGAAATGATGAAGAAGGAAGAGGAATGGAGAAAAGAGAGGAACATGTTAATGAGCAGAATAGAAGACCTTGAAACAAAAGCCGAGAAAGAGGAGATATACAAGAGAAAGAATAATATAGTGATAAAGGGATTAAAACTGGAACAAATTACAGAAAAAGAACTAGAAAAATGGATTTCAAACAAATTGAAGATACATGCAGACGTAAATAAAGTAATAACCCTGAATCAAAATACAGAGAAAGAAATTATTAAAGTAGAAATGCTAGATTGGGAGCAGAAGCAAAAGGTTATGAAAGCCAAAAATGAACTTAAGAATACAAACATATTCATCGATAACGATCTTACCTGGGAAGAGAGAAGAATTCAGAGAGAGATAAGGAACATAGCAAGAGAAGCGAGGACAAATGGAGAAAGAACGAAAATTGGATATAAAAAAATAATAATCAATGGAATACCATACAAGTGGGATAAACAGGAAAATGGTGTAGTACCCACTGGAAACAAAGTAGACCCAAAAAATATAACAAATAAGGGAAACCCAAAAAACTCTTAATGTACAACATAACCCAATCAGTCAACGTGGAAACAAACATGCATACGAAAAGGTTAAAACGAATAGGTATATGGAACATTAAAAGTATAAATGGTAAGGAAATAGAATTAGTAGAAGAGTTTGAAAGAGCTAACTTAGACTTATTGGCTATAACGGAAACGAAAATGAAAGGACAGGGTATAAAAAAATTGAATGACAAACATATCTTAATATATAGTGGAGTAGGAATAGAAGATAGAGCAAAAGGTGGCGTAGGTTGCATATTACACAAAAGCATAGAACAAACTTTGAAGAACTGGAAATGTGTAAATGAAAGATTAATGATTGTTAAGACTGAGGATACTAATAAAGCAATAATGAATTTCATGATAATCTATGGGCCAAATGATGATGACGATAAATCAACGAAAGATGAGTTTTGGGACACGATACAAGTAGAATATGAAAAACTAGAAGAACCAATATACTTAGTGGGAGATTTTAATGCAAGAGTGGGTTATATAAATAAAGGAATAGAAGAAATAATGGGAAGATATGGTGAACAAACTAAAAATAACAACGGAAGAAGATTAATCGATTTCTGCATAATAAATGACCTGAAAATATTAAATACATATTTCCAGCACAAAAACATACATAAATATACCCGAGAAGTAAAAAGTAGGAATGAGAGATCAATAATAGATTATTTTATTACAAATAAAACGCAAATAAAAAACATAAATGATGTTAAAGTCAAAAGAGGTAGTGAAATCGGAAGTGACCATTTCCTAACAGTAGCGAAAATAAAAATGAAACAAGAAGAAATCCAAACAAAGAAAGAAATCAGGAAAGAAATAAACACGGTTAAATTGAGGATAGATAAACTGAACAATGTAGAAGTAAGGAGGAAATACCAAGATAAAATTGGCGAATTGATAATGAAAACACCAATTCCAAATCAAGAAAATATAGAAGAAATGTGGAAAACGTTTAAACAGATAGTACAAGAGGCAACAAAAGAAACATGCGGGAACTAATAAAAGCACAAGAAACATTACACAGACACACTGGTGGAATAAAGAAGTAAAAGAAGTTATTAAAATGAAAAAACAAAAATGGAAGAAATACCTAAGTACAAAAAAGGAAGAAGACTACAAAGAGTATAAAATACAAAGAACAAAAGTGAAACAAACTATAAAACAATCCAAGTTAAAGGCATGGGAAGAATTCGGAAAAACAATGGAAATCAACTACAAGGAAAAACCAGAAACTATTCTACAAAACATTGAAAACATGCAAAAAACAAAAACAAGTTATACTAAAACAAATACAAGATAAACAGGGAAATATATTAAAAGAATATGAGTTAATAATGGAAAGATGGAAAGAACACTTCCAAGAGCTATTAGAGGAAGATCAAGTCATGGACGTAAGAGATCATCAAGAATCAAACAACGGAATTAATAACGAAACAGAAAATATCACGTATGACGAAATGAAGACAATACTACAGAAACTTAGAAACGGTAAAGCTCCAGGACATGACATGATAAAGGCAGAACAGCTGAAGTATATAGGGGAACATGGAGAGCAAATATTATTAATCATGCTTAACCAAATATGGAAAACAGGAAAAATGCCAACAGACTGGGAAAAGGCGGTGATATTTCCGATACATAAAAAAGGCGATAGCAAGAAATGTAGCAATTATAGAGGAATATCACTCCTATGCACAGCGGCTAAAATTTATGAATCCATATTGGAAAACAAATTAAGAAGAAAAATAGAATTAAACATCGAACCCGCGCAAAGTGGCTTCAGGAAGGGACACTCAACCCAAGATCATATCTTTACCATCAGAACATTGACAGAAATAGTAATGAAACAAAATAAAAAGCTCTACATAACATTTGTCGACCTAGAAAAAGCCTTCGATAGAGTCCCTAGAAAAAAAATGTGGGAAATATTAAGAAAGAGAGGAATAAGTGAGGAACTTACAAATGCGATAAAGAATATATATAGTAATACCTCAAATTATATAAGAACTGGAAATGAGACCTCATCAGAATTTATTACAACACAAGGACTTAGGCAAGGAGGAGCCTTGAGCCCTATACTATTTATAATTTTCCTGGACAATATAATGAAGAACATAAAGAGCAAAATAAAGAGAGTAGATGTTGGCTACCATAAACTTGCCAGGATATCAATAGCAGAGTGCGCTTTTGCGGATGATCTGGCAATTCTGGCAAAAAACGAAAACGATATGCAACACAACCTGAACGTGTGGAATGAAGAACTCACAAAGCACAACATGAAAGTGAACATAGAAAAAACAAAAGTAATGGTAATAGCAAAAGAAGACATAGAAGCAAACGTAACAATGAACGGGAAAGAGATAGAACAAGTGGAAACTTTCACATACCTTGGATCTGTTATACATAATAGAGGAGGAATTGAAGAAGAAATAAACCAAAGAATACTCAACGCGAATAAAAGCTATTACTCAATAAACAAAACAATATTGAACAATAAACAGATATCTAAGGGAACTAAGATGACACTTTACAAAACAATGTATAGACCAACATTAATATATGGAAGTGAGTCATGGAAGATGAATAATAGACTTAAGAGTAAAATACAAGCGAGTGAAATGAAATTCCCTAAGAAGAGTAGAAGGGGTTACAAGGATGGACAAAATCAGAAATGAACATATAAGAGCTAGTCTAGAAATTGAAAGTATTCAAACCACCATTGAAAAGAAACAAGCTGCATGGTACGGTCACCTTATAAGAATGCCGGAAACTCGACAAACCAAACAAGTATGGAACTCCAAAATAGTGAAAGAAAAAAGAAGAGGAAGACCAGCCAAAACATGGCAAGATATAGTGGAAGAAATACTAAGAAGGAACAACATCAGCACCCAAGAGGCAAAGAGAATGGCAAAAAAATCGGAAAGAGTGGAAAGACTTCGTAAATAATATGAACTAAAATTAATAGTCAATCCTGACACCCGTAAGGGTATTAAAGGATTTAAAATGATAATAATAAAAGAGTGCTATTCGCAGTTTTACAAACTTTGGAATAAGTCGTAATCACGCTTTTCCGGGCAGTTTTTCATATTCAAGAAGTTCATATTCCTATTCAGGAACTCATAATATGTATGAATCCATCAACAAAAACATCATATCTCGTGTTTTCAGAGCGCTATCTGCAGTTATATGAAGTTCGAAATAAGTCAAAATACCACATTCTCAGCGTTTTCAAAGTATCGCTAATTACATAAATCTATCCAATACAACATAATACGCATGAATCCGTCCTCAAATGCACAAAATTTAACGTTTTTTCTGAGTTTCGTTGAGAAATTTTTGATTCTGTAAATCTGCTCAGAAGCAAGATTTTGCTTCAGAATAGCGTTATATGGCAGAATCTAGCACCAAATACATCATATTTCGTGTTTTTAGAGTGCTATTCGCAGTTTTACAAACTTTGGAATGAGTCGAAATCACGCTTTCCCGGGCAGATTTTCACAATCAAAAAGTTCATATTCCTATTCAGTAACTCATAATATGTATGAATCCATCAACAAAAACATCATATCTCGTGTTTTTAGAGCGCTATCTGCAGTTATATGAAGTTTGAAGTAAGTAAAAATTACCACATTCTCAGCGGTTTCAAAGTATCGCAAATAAAATAATTCTATCAAATACAACATAATACGCATGAATCCGTCCTCAAATGCACAAAATTTTGCGTTTCCAGCGAGTTATCAGCGTTTTTTCTGAGTTTCGTTGAGAAATTTTTGATTCTGTAAATCTGCTCAGAAGTAGGATTTTGCTTCAGAAATGCGTTATATGGCAGAATCAAGCACCAAATACATTATATTTCGTGTTTTTAGAGTGCTTTCCGCAGTTGTACAAACTTTGGAGTAAGTCGAAATCACGCTTTGCCGGGCAGATTTTCACAATCAAAAAGTTCATATTCTCATTCAGGAACTCATAATATGTATGAATCCATCAACAAAAACATCATATCTCGTGTTTTCAGAGCGCTATCTGCAGTTATATGAAGTTTGAAATAAGTCAAAATTACCACATTCTCAGCGGTTTCAAAGTATCGCAAATCACATAAATCTATCCAATACAACATAATGCGCATGAATCCGTCCTCAAATGCACAAAATTTTGCGTTTCCAGCGAGTTATCAGCGTTTTTTCTGAGTTTCGTTGAGAAATTTTTGATTCTGTAAATCTGCTCGGAAGCAAGATTTTGCTTCAGAAATGCGTTATATGGCAGAATCTAGCACCAAATACATCATATTTCGTGTTTTTAGAGTGCTATTCGCAGTTTTACAAACTTTGGAATAAGTCGAAATCACGCTTTTCCGGGCCGATTTTCACAAACAAAAAGTTCATATTCTATTCAGGAATTCATAATATGTATGAATCCATCAACAAAAACATCATATCTTGTGTTTTCAGAGCGCTATCCGCAGTTATATGAAGTTTGAAATAAGTCAAAATTACCACATTCTCAGCGGTTTCAAAGTATCGCAAATCACATAAATCTATCCAATACAACATAATACGCATGAATCCGTCCTCAAATGCACAAAATTTTGCGTTTCCAGCGAGTTATCTGCGTTTTTTCTGAGTTTCGTTGGGAAATTTTTGATTCCGTACATCTGCTCAGAAGCAAGATTTTGCTTCAGAAATGCGTTATATGGCAGAATCTAGCACCAAATTCATCATATTTCGTGTTTTGAGAGTGCTATTCGCAGTTTTACAAACTTTAGAATAAGTCGAAATCACGCTTTGCCGGGCAGATTTTCACAATCTAGAAGTTCATATTCCTATTCAGGAACGCATAATATGTAAGAATCCATCAACGAAAACATCATATCTCGTGTTTTCAGAGCGCTATCTGCAGTGATATGAAGTTTAAATAAGTCAAAATTACCACATTCTCAGCGGTTTCAAAGTATCGCAAATCACATAAATCTATCCAATACAACATAATACGCATGAATCCGTCCTCAAATGCACAAAATTTTGCGTTTCCAGCGGGTTATCAGCGTTTTCTCTGAGTCCCGTTGAGAAATTTTTGGCTCAGTAAATCTGCTCAGAAGTAAGATTTTGCTTCAAAAGTGCGTTATATGGCAGAATCTAGCACCAAATACATCATATTTCGTGTTTTTAAAGTGCTATTTGCAGTTTTACAAACTTTGGAATAAGTCCAAATCACGATTCTCCGCGCAGATTTTCACAATCAAAAAGTTCATATTTCTATTCAGGACCTCATAATATGTATGAATCTATCGACAAAAACATCATATTCCGTGTTTTCGAAGCGCTATCTGCAGTTATATGAAGTTTGAAATAAGTCAAAATTACCCCATTCTGAGCAGTTTCAAAGTATCGCAAATCACATAAATCTATCCAATACAACATAATACGCATGAATCCGTCCTCAAATGCACAAAATTTCGCGTTTCCAGCGAGTTATCAGCGTTTTTTCTGAGTCTCGTTGAGAAATTTTTGACCCTGTAAATCTGCTCAGAAGTAAGATTTTGCTTCAAAAGTGCGTTATATGGCAGAATCTAGCACCTAATACCTCATATTTCGCGTTTTCAGAGTGCTATTGCAGTTATACAAACTTTGGAATAAGTCGGTATCACGCTTTTCCGCGCCGATTTTCACAATCAAAAAACTCATATTTCTATTCAGGCCCTCATAATATGTATAAATCTATCGACAAAAACATCATATTCCGTGTTTTCAGAGCGCTATCTGCAGTTATATGAAGTTTGAAATAAATCAAAATTACCACATTCTGAGCAGTTTCAAAGTATCGCAAATCACATAAATCTATCCAATACAACATAATACGCATGAATCCGTCCTCAAATGCACAAAATTTTGCGTTTCCAGCGAGTTATCAGCGTTTTCTCTGAGTCCCGTTGAGAAATTTTTGGCTCAGTTAATCTGCTCAGAAGTAAGATTCTGCTTCAAAAGTGCGTTATATGGCAGAATCTAGCACCAAATACATCAAATTTCGTGTTTTTAAAGTGCTATTTGCAGTTTTACAAACATTGGAATAAGTCGAAATCACGATTTTTCGCGCAGATTTTCACAATCAAAAAGTTCATATTCCTATTCAGGACCTCATAATATGTATGAATCTATCGACAAAAACATCATAATCTGTGTCTTCAGAGCGCTATCTGCGGTTATATGAAGTTTGAAATAAGTTAAAAATTACCACATTCTGAGCAGTTTCAAAGTATTGCAAATCACATAAATCTATCCAATACAACATAATACGCATGAATCCGTCCTCAAATGCACAAAATTTTGCGTTCCCAGCGAGTTATCAGCGTTTTTTCTGAGTCTCGTAGAGGAATTTTTGACTCTGTAAATCTGCTCAGAAGTAAGATCTTGCTTCAAAGATGCGTTATATGGCAGAATCTAGCACAAAATACATCATATTTCGTGTTTTTAGAGTGCTATTTGCAGTTTTACAAACTTTGGAATAAGTCGAAATCACGCTTTTCCGCGCAGATTCTCACAATCAAAAAGTTCATATTCCTATTCAGGACCTCATGATATGTATGAATCTATCGACAAAACAAACATATTTCGTGTTTTCAGAGCGCTATCTGCAGTTATATGAAGTTTGAAATAAGTCAAAATTACCACATTCTGAGCAGTTTCAAAGTATCGCAAATCACATAAATCTATCCAATACAACATAATACGCATGAATCCGTCCTCAAATGCACAAAATTTTGCGTTTCTAGCGGATTATCAGCGTTTTTTCTGAGTCTCGTTGATAAATTTTTGACTGTGTAAATCTGCTCAAAATCAAGATTTTGCTTCAAAAGTGCGTTATATGGCAGAATCTAGCACCAAATACATCATATTCCGTGTTTTTAGGGTGCTATTTGCAGTTTTACAAACTTGGAAAAAGTCGAAATCACGCTTTTCCGCGCAGATTTTCACAATCAAAAAGTTCATATTCTCATTCAGGACCTCATAATATGTATGAATCTATCGTCATAAACATCATATTACTTGTTTTCAGAGCGCTATCTGCAGTTATATGAAGTTTGAAATAAGTCGAAATTACCACATTCTGAGCAGTTTCAAAGTATCGCAAATCACATAAATCTATCCAATACAACATAAAACGCATGAATCCGTCCTCAAATGCACAAAATTTTGCGTTTCCAGCGAGTTATCAGCGTTTTTTCTGAGTCGCGTTGAGAAATTTCTGACTCTGTAAATCTGCTCAGAAGTAAGATTTTGCTTCAAAGGTGCGTTATATGGCAGAATCTAGCACCAAAAACATCATATTTCGTGTTTTCAAAGTGCTATTTGCAGTTTTACAAACTTTGGAATAAGTCGACATCACGCTATTCCGCGCAGATTTTCACAATCAAAAAGTTCATATTCCTATTCAAGACCTCATAATATGTATGAATCTATCGACAAAAACATCATATTACGTGTTTCCAGAGCGCTATCTGCAGTTATATGGAGTTTGAAATAAGTCGAAATTACCACATTCAGAGCAGTTTCAATGTATCGCAAATTACATAAATCTATCCAATACAACATAATACGCATGAATCCGTCCTCAAATGCACAAAATTTTGCGTTTTCAGCGAGTTATCAGCGTTTTTTCTGAGTCTCGTTGAGAAAATTTTGACTCTGTTATCTGCTCAGAAGCAAGATTTTGCTTCAAAGGTGCGTTATATGGCAGAATCTTGCACCAAATACATCATATTCTGTATTTTCAGAGTGCTATTCGCAGTTTCACAAACTTTGGAATGAGTCGAAATCACGCTTTTCCGCGCAGATTTTGAAATCAAAAAGTTCATATTCCTATTCAGGACCTTATAATATGTATGAATCTATCGACAAAAACACCATATTTCGTGTTCTCAGAGCATTTTCTGCAGTTATATGAAGTTTGAATTAAGTCAAAATTACCACATTCTAAGCAGTTTCAAAGTATCGCAAATCACATAAATCTATACAATACAACATAATACGCATGAATCCGTCCACAAATGCACAGAATTTTGCGTTTCCAGCGAGTTATCAGCGTTTCTTCTGAGTCGCGTTGAGAAATTTTTGACACTGTAAATCTGCTCAGAAGCATAATTTTGCTTCAAATGTGCGTTATATGGCAGAATCTGGCACAAAATACATCATATCTTGTGTTTCCAGAGTGCTATTTGCAGTTTTGCAAACTTTGGAATAAGTCAAAATCACGCTTATCCGCGCAGATTTTCACAATCAAAAAGTTCATATTCGTTTCCAGGACCTCATAATATGTATGAATCTATCGACAAAAAACATCATATTTTGTGTTTTCAGAGCGCTATCTGCAGTTATATGAAGTTTGAAATGAGTCAAAAATTACCACATTCTCAGCGGTTTCAAAGTATCGCAAATCACATAAATCTATCTAATACAACATAATGCGCATGAATCTGTCCTCGAATGCACATAATTTTGCGTTTCCAGCGGGTTATCAGCGTTTTTTCTGAGTTTCGTTGAGAAATTTTTGATTCTGTAAATCTGCTCAGAAGCAAGATTTTGCTTCAGAAATGCGTTATATGGCAGAATCTAGCACCAAATACATCATATTTCGTGTTTTTAGAGTGCTATTCGCAGTTTTACAAACTTTGGAATAAGTCGAAATCACGCTTTTCCAGGCAGATTTTCACAAACAAAAAGTTCATATTCCTATTTAGGAACTCATAGTAAGTATAAATCCATCAACAAAAACATCATATCTCGTGTTTTCAGAGCGCTATCTGCAGTTATATGAAGTTCGAAATAAGTCAAAATACCACATTCTCAGCGGTTTCAAAGTATCGCAAATTACATAAATCTATCCAATACAACATAATACGCATGAATCCGTCCTCAAATCTACAAAATTTAGCGTTTCCAGCGAGTAATCAGCGTTTTTTCTGAGTTTCGTTGAGAAATTTTTGATTCTGTAAATCTGCACAGAAGCAAGATTTTGCTTCAGAAATGCGTTATATGGCAGAATCTAGCACCAAATACATTATATTTTGTGTTTTTAGAGTGCTATTCGCAGTTGTACAAACTTTGGAATAAGTCGAAATCACGCTTTGCCGGGCAGATTTTCACAATCAAAAAGTTCATATTTCTATTCAGGAACTCATAATATGTATGAATCCATCAACAAAAACATCATATCTCGTGTTTTCAGAGCGCTATCTGCAGTTATATGAAGTTTGAAATAAGTCAAAATTACCACATTCTCAGCGGTTTCAAAGTATCGCAAATCACATGAATCTATCCAATACAACATAATACGCATGAATCTGTCCTCAAATGCCACAAAATTTTGCGTTTCCAGCGAGTTATCAGCGTTTTTTCTGAGTTTCGTTGAGAAATTTTTATCCTGTAAATCTGCTCAGAAGCAAAATTTTGCTTCAGAAATGCGTTATATGCAGAATCTAGCACCAAATACATCATATTTCGTGTTTCTAGAGTGCTATTCGCAGTTTTACAAACTTTGGAATAAGTCGAAATCACGCTTTTCCGGGCCGATTTTCACAAACAAAAAGTTCATATTCCTATTCAGGAACTCATAATATGTATGAATCCATCAACAAAAACATCATATCTTGTGTTTTCAGAGCGCTATCCGCAGTTATATGAAGTTTGAAATAAGTCAAAATTACCACATTCTCAGCGGTTTCAAAGTATCGCAAATCACATGAATCTATCCAATACAACATAATACGCATGAATCTATCCTCAAATGCACAAAATTTTGCGTTTCCAGCGAGTTATCAGCGTTTTTTCTGAGTTTCGTTGAGAAATTTTTATCCTGTAAATCTGCTCAGAAGCAAAATTTTGCTTCAGAAATGCGTTATATGCAGAATCTAGCACCAAATACATCATATTTCGTGTTTTTAGAGTGCTATTCGCAGTTTTACAAACTTTGGAATAAGTCGAAATCACGCTTTTCCGGGCCGATTTTCACAAACAAAAGTTCATATTCCTATTCAGGAACTCATAATATGTATGAATCCATCAACAAAAACATCATATCTTGTGTTTTCAGAGCGCTATCCGCAGTTATTTGAAGTTTGAAATAAGTCAAAATTACCACATTCTCAGCGGTTCCAAAGTATCGCAAATCACATAAATCTATCCAATACAACATAATACGCATGAATCCGTCCTCAAACGCACAAGATTTTGCGTTTCCAGCGAGTTATCAGCGTTTTTTCTGAGTTTCGTTGAGAAATTTTTGATTCTGTAAATCTGCTCAGAAGCAAGATTTTGCTTCAGAAATGCGTTATATGGCAGAATCTAGCACCAAATACATCATATTTCGTGTTTTTAGAGTGCTATTCGCAGTTTTACAAACTTTGGAATAAGTCGAAATCACGCTTTTCCGGGCCGATTTTCACAAACAAAAAGTTCATATTCCTATTCAGGAACTCATAATATGTATGAATCCATCAACAAAAACATCATATCTCGTGTTTTCAGAGCGCTATCCGCAGTTATATGAAGTTTGAAACAAGTCAAAATTACCACATTCTCAGCGGTTTCAAAGTATCGCAAATCACATAAATCTATCCAATACAACATAATACGCATGACTCCGTCCTCAAATGCACAAAATTTTGCGTTTCCAGCGGGTTATCAGCGTTTTCTCTGAGTCCCGTTGAGAAATTTTTGGCTCAGTAAATCTGCTCAGAAGTAAGATTTTGCTTCAAAAGTGCGTTATATGGCAGAATCTAGCACCAAATACATCATATTTCGTGTTTTAAAGTGCTATTTGCAGTTTTACAAACTTTGGAATAAGTCCAAAATCACGATTCTCCGCGCAGATTTTCACAATCAAAAAGTTCATATTTCTATTCAGGACCTCATAATATGTATGAATCTATCGACAAAAACATCATATTCCGTGTTTTCGAAGCGCTATCTGCAGTTATATGAAGTTTGAAATAAGTCAAAATTACCCCATTCTGAGCAGTTTCAAAGTATCGCAAATCACATAAATCTATCCAATACAACATAATACGCATGAATCCGTCCTCAAATGCACAAAATTTCGCGTTTCCAGCGAGTTATCAGCGTTTTTTCTGAGTCTCGTTGAGAAATTTTTGACCCTGTAAATCTGCTCAGAAGTAAGATTTTGCTTCAAAAGTGCGTTATATGGCAGAATCTAGCACCTAATACCTCATATTTCGCGTTTTCAGAGTGCTATTGCAGTTATACAAACTTTGGAATAAGTCGTATCACGCTTTTCCGCGCCGATTTTCACAATCAAAAAGTTCATATTTATATTCAGGACCTCATAATATGTATAAATCTATCGACAAAAACATCATATTTCCGTGTTTTCAGAGCGCTATCTGCAGTTATATGAAGTTTGAAATAAATCAAAATTACCACATTCTGAGCAGTTTCAAAGTATCGCAAATCACATAAATCTATCCAATACAACATGATACGCATGAATCCGTCCTCAAATGCACAAAATTTTGCGTTTCCAGCGAGTTATCAGCGTTTTCTCTGAGTCCCGTTGAGAAATTCTTGGCTCAGTTAATCTGCTCAGAAGTAAGATTCTGCTTCAAAAGTGCGTTATATGGCAGAATCTAGCACCAAATACATCAAATTTCGTGTTTTTAAAGTGCTATTTGCAGTTTTACAAACTTTGGAATAAGTCGAAATCACGATTTTCCGCGCAGATTTTCACAATCAAAAAGTTCATATTCCTATTCAGGACCTCATAATATGTATGAATCAATCGACAAAAACATCATAATCTGTGTTTTCAGAGCGCTATCTGCGGTTATATGAAGTTTGAAATAAGTTAAAAATTACCACATTCTGAGCAGTTTCAAAGTATTGCAAATCACATAAATCTATCCAATACAACATAATACGCATGAATCCGTCCTCAAATGCACAAAATTTTGCGTTCCCAGCGAGTTATCAGCGTTTTTTCTGAGTCTCGTAGAGGAATTTTTGACTCTGTAAATCTGCTCAGAAGTAAGATCTTGCTTCAAAAATGCGTTATATGGCAGAATCTAGCACAAAATACATCATATTTCGTGTTTTTAGAGTGCTATTTGCAGTTTTACAAACTTTGGAATAAGTCGAAATCACGCTTTTCCGCGCAGATTCTCACAATCAAAAAGTTCATATTCCTATTCAGGACCTCATGATATGTATGAATCTATTGACAAAAAAAAACATATTTCGTGTTTTCAGAGCGCTATCTGCAGTTATATGAAGTTTGAAATAAGTCAAAATTACCACATTCTGAGCAGTTTCAAAGTATCGCAAATCACATAAATCTATCCAATACAACATAATACGCATGAATCCGTCCTCAAATGCACAAAATTTTGCGTTTCTAGCGGGTTATCAGCGTTTTTTTCTGAGTCTCGTTGATAAATTTTTGACTGTGTAAATCTGCTCAAAATCAAGATTTTGCTTCAAAAGTGCGTTATATGGCAGAATCTAGCACCAAATACATCATATTCCGTGTTTTTAGGGTGCTATTTGCAGTTTTACAAACTTTGGAAAAAGTCGAAATCACGCTTTTCCGCGCAGATTTTCACAATCAAAAAGTTCATATTCTCATTCAGGACCTCATAATATGTATGAATCTATCGTCATAAACATCATATTACTTGTTTTCAGAGCGCTATCTGCAGTTATATGAAGTTTGAAATAAGTCGAAATTACCACATTCTGAGCAGTTTCAAAGTATCGCAAATCACATAAATCTATCCAATACAACATAAAACGCATGAATCCGTCCTCCAAATGCACAAAATTTTGCGTTTTCAGCGAGTTATCAGCGTTTTTTCTGAGTCTCGTTGAGAAAATTTTGACTCTGTTAATCTGCTCAGAAGCAAGATTTTGCTTCAAAGGTGCGTTATATGGCAGAATCTTGCACCAAATACATCATATTCTGTATTTTCAGCGTGCTATTCGCAGTTTCACAAACTCTGGAATAAGTCGAAATCACGCTTTTCCACGCAGATTTTGAAATCAAAAAGTTCATATTCCTATTCAGGATCTCATAATATGTATGAATCTATCGACAAAAACATCATATTTCGTGTTTTCAGAGCATTTTCTGCAGTTATATGAAGTTTGAATTAAGTCAAAATTACCACATTCTGAGCAGTTTCAAAGTATCGCAAATCACATAAATCTATCCAATACAACATAATACGCATGAATCCGTCCTCAAATGCACAAAATTCTCCGTTTCCAGCGAGTTATCAGCGTCTTTTCTGAGTCTCGTTGAGTAATTTTTGACTGTGTAAATCTACTCAGAAGTAAGATTTTGCTACAAAAGTGCGTTATATGGCAGAATCTAGCAGCAAATACATCATATTTTCGTGTTTTTAGAGTGCTATTTGCAGTTTTACAAACTTTTGGAATAAGTCGAAATCACGCTTTTCCGCGCAGATTCTCACAATCTAAAAGTTCATATTCCCATTCAGGACCTCATGATATGTATGAATCTACCGACAAAAAAAACATATTTTGTGTTTTCAGAGCGCTATCTGCAGTTATATGAAGTTTGAAATAAGTCAAAATTACCACATTCTGAGCAGTTCCAAAGTATCGCAAATCACATAAATCTATCCAATACAACATAATACGCATGAATCCGTCCTCAAATGCACAAAATTTTGTGTTTCTAGCGAGTTATCAGCGTTTTTTTTCCGAGTCTCGTTGAGAAATTTTTGACTGTGTAAATCCGCTCAGAAGCAAGAATTTGCTTCAAAAGTGCGTTATATGGCAGAATCTAGCACCAAATAGATCATATTCCGTGTTTTCAGGGTGCTATTTGCAGTTTTACAAACTTTGGAATGAGTCGAAATCACGCTTTTCCGCGCAGATTTTCACAATCAAAAAGTCCATATACCTATTCAGGACCTCATAATATGTATGAATCTATCGACATGAACATCATATACGTGTTTCCAGAGCGCTATCTGCAGTTATATGAAGTTTGAAATAAGTCGAAATTACCACATTCTGAGCAGTTTCAAAGTATCGCAAAATCACATAAATCTATCCAATACAACATAATACGCATGAATCCGTCCTCAAATGCACAAAATTTTTCGTTCCCCGGAGTTATCAGCGTTTTTTCTGAGTCTTGTTGAGAAATTTTTCACTCTGTAAATCTGCTCAGAAGCAAGATTTTGCTTCAGAAGTGCGTTATATGGCAGAATATAGCACCAAATACATCATATTTTGTGTTTTCAGAGTGCTATTTGCGGTTTCACAAACTTTGGAATAAGTCGAAATCACGCTCCTCCGCGCAGATTTTCACAATCAAAAAGTCTATATTCCTATTCAGGACCTCATAATATGTATGAATCTATCGACAAAAGCATCATATTCCGTGTTTTCGGAGCGCTATCTGCAGTTATATGAAGTTTGAAATAAGTCAAAATTACCAAATTCTGAGCAGTTTCAAAGTATCGGAAATCACATAAATCAGTTCAATACAACATAATACACATGAATCCATCCTCAAATGCACGATATTTTGCGTTTCCAGCGAGTTATCAGCGTTTTTTCTGAGTCGCGTTGAGAAATTTCTGACTCCGTAAATCTGCTCAGAAGCAAGATTCTGCTTCAAATGTGCGTTATATGGCAGAATCTAGCACCACATACATCATATTCCGTGTTTTTAGAGTGCTATTTGCAGTTTCACAAACTTTAGAATAAGTCAAAATCACGCTTTTCCGCGCAGATTTTCACAATCAAAAAGTTCATATTCCTATTCAAGACCTCATAATATGTATGAATCTATCGACAAAAACATCATTTTTTGTGTTTTCAGAGCGCTATCTGCAGTTATATGAAGTATGAAATAAGTCGAAATTACCACATTCTGAGCAGTTTCAAAGTATCGCAAATTACATAAATCTATCCAATACAACACAATACGTATGAATCCGTCCTCAAATGCACAAAATGCTGCGTTTCCAGCGAGTTATCAGCGTGTTTACTGAGTCCCGTTGAGAAATTTTTGACTAAGTAAATCTGCTCAGAGGTAAGATTTTTGCTTCAAAAGTGCGTTATATGGCAGAATCTAGCACCAAATACATCATATTTCGTGTTTTTAAAGTGCTATTTGCAGTTTTACAAACTTTGGAATAAGTCGAAATCACGCTCTTCCGCGCAGATTTTCACAATCAAAAAGTTCATATTCCTATTCAAGACCTCATAATATGTATGTATCTATGGACAAAAACATCATATTTCGTGTTTTCAGAGCGCTATCTGCAGTTAGTTATATGAAGTTTGAAATAAGTCAAAATTACCACATTCTGAGCAGTTTCAAAGTATCGCAAATAACATAAATCTATCCAATACAACATATTACGCATGAATCCGTCCTCAAATGCACAGAATTTTGCGTTTCCAGCGAGTTATCAGCGTTTTTTCTGAGTCGCGTTGAGAAATTTTTGACTCTGTAAATCTGCTCAGAAGCAAGATTTTGCTTCAAAAGTGCGTTATATGGCAGAATCTAGCTCCAAAAACATCATATTTCGTGTTCTCAGAGTGCTATTTGCAGTTTCACAAACTTTGGAATAAGTCAAAATCACGCTTTTCCGTGCAGATTTTCACAATCAGAAAGTTCATATTTCTATTCGGGACCTCATAATATGTATGAATCTATCGACAAAAAAAACATATTTCGTGTTTCAGAGCGCTATCTGCAGCTATATGAAGTTTGAAATAAGTCAAAATTACCACATTCTGAGCAGTTTCAAAGTATCGCAAATCACATAAATCTACCCAATACAACATAATACGCATGAATCCGTCCTCAAATGCACAAAATTCTCCGTTTCCAGCGAGTTATCAGCGTCTTTTCTGAGTCTCGTTGAGAAATTTTTGACTGTGTAAATCTGCTAAGAAGTAAGATTTAGCTTCAAAAGTGCGTTATATGGCAGAATCTAGCACCAAATACATCATATTTCGTGTTTTTAGAGTGCTATTTGCAGTTTTACAAACTTTGGAATAAGTCGAAATCACGCTTTTCCGCGCAGATTCTCACAATCAAAAAGTTCATATTCCCATTCAGGACCCTCATGATATGTATGAATCTACCGACAAAAAAAACATATTTTGTGTTTTCAGAGCGCTATCTGCAGTTATATGAAGTTTGTAATAAGTCAAAATTACCACATTCTGAGCAGTTCCAAAGTATCGCAAATCACATAAATCTATCCAATACAACATAATACGCATGAATCCGTCCTCAAATGCACAAAATTTTGTGTTTCTAGCGAGTTATCAGCGTTTTTTCCGAGTCTCGTTGAGAAATTTTTGACTGTAAATCCGCTCAGAAGCAAGAATTTGCTTCAAAAGTGCGTTATATGGCAGAATCTAGCACCAAATAGATCATATTCCGTGTTTTAAGGG